>JAUEJL010087151.1:0-14632 GCA_032274825.1 Drosophyllum lusitanicum
CCAATTCCCCCCCCCCCTTCAATTGGATTGCCCACCCATGAATTCCTTACATGCACCTTGTCACACCCAATCCCTCCACGCTCTTCATCTATGAATTCCACTTACCACTTGAATGGGCAAGATTGGTTCTCGCAGTTCTCGTATGAAAAACAGTTCTCGTTTGAACTATCCTATATATATATAACATTAAGATGAAGGTAAACCTTAGAATATAAAATTAATTTTGAAGAGATTATAAAAAGTTGATACTTTTAGAAATGCTTGGCAAAATAATAGAGAAATCAATGTCAAAAAAGTCACGAGAATTAAAGTGTAGAGAAGTGAAAATCCTTAAAATGAGAGCCTTTAATCATGGAGTAATGAATTAATATTGGTGGGGTTGTATAATAAAGAAATTAAAATTATTACCCCCGCGTGTCAATATCTTAGCATATAATGTGGCAAAAAGTTATAAATTATATTTTATTTCCTAAAGAAAATATATCGTCCTATCATTTTTCTATTTTATCCTTTTATACCCCATCATAAACAGCTATACCGAACGACAGAGGTCTTGCAAGGTAGTCGTTGGGATCGAATCTTCATGGCATTAGGCGGCGGAAAAACATAAGTCACCCGTATCAAGTGATACATGAATTGGTCAGCATAGTGTAGAAGATTCGGCTAGCGATCCATCACCCGCCCAGTTTATGAGCCCATTTCCGATTCATTAGATAATTATATGTGAAATTCACTAATTTTTTTCTTTATCTCATTAATTTTGAAATCTTAAAACATGATTCACATAAAATCATTGACTTCTAAAGCGGAAGCATTTTTATCATTTACTAAATTCAAGAATTTGTTAAGAAAACAATTTATGAGTCATACTATAATTTCTCAATCAAAAGTTCAATAAACATTTAACAAGTGTGACTTATACTAAACTTTGGTGTTACTATTGACCATTATGATCATTAACAAACCAAGTACAAAACTACTAATCCAAAGCTACCAAACATATCTACAAACCAATAGGAAACTTGTAAGCATCTACACGCCTCATAAGGCAACGAACTACCTTTGGATACAAAAACATTTAAAACACATGTTACCAATAAAATAGCTAGTGAGTACAACAAAGCATTCTACCAAGAATGTAGGGGTAAGCTCATTAAGCAATAGCATCTCCAACTAGCCACGATCAATACATGTCAACATGGGGGATGAACCACATCTCCTGTCAAGGTGGGTGAGCACAAAACCTTCCACCATACAACGGTTATTTGAAACATGGGTGATAAACCACGGTCAATACATGCCCATATGGGGATAAACCACATCTCCCGTCAAGGTGAGGAAGCACAAAGCATTCCAACATACAACGGTTATATGAAACACCGGTGACCGAATCTCCAAGTCTACACATGGCTTCTAATACGATTGGTTTGGTTCGTTCTTCAACCCTTTCAACCCGGTTCAATTTGCTCGTTAGCCCATTGAATCTCTTTAATCACATAGAGCATGCACACCCACCTAGTTCCGCCAATTGCAACATCCATCTTCAATACCACACGTGTATCTCATGATACTATTCGCCGCTGCCTTTTGAACCATACACGTCTACTACTAGCAAGAAGCAATTCAATGTGCAATTGTAAAAAGTCTAGTCTGGACTATGACATAACCATATAGGCCAACAAAAGCACAATCAAATCAAGGCAAAAAAAATCATACAATCATTGAATTTAGGGCATCACAATGCCTATATCTCATAATCAACAAATCACAATCAACACAATGTGCATTGAACATCACATTGTGCATACTTATAATCATCAAAAATCATCACATTAAGCATAGACTACTCCTACATGGAGTATTTCACCACATTAGACATATAACATGTATAATCCACACAATAATCATAAGCCTCTCTTACATGCAGCATGCATCACATTGACATTCCATCGGCATACCACATCCCATAAATTCCATTGCCGAACTTAAACAAAACAAGCATGGTGACTTTATTATTTTTTTATGAAACCAAGTATTCGTAGGGTGTACTCTTATAAACACCATATTTTTTTATATTAAAACATCACTTATATAAACACTTTTCAAACAGTGTAGTACCGTCTCATTTAACAAAACCAAGTTATAATACAAAATATTTTTATCACTTATATAAAAAGCTGCGGAACCTTGGAGTCTGTCAGTTGTTATTGGAAGTTAGGCTCTAATCCTTTTCACTATTTGTACCTGAAAAGGATAGACACTACACGAGTAAGCATAAACGCTTAGTGAGCACACAAATATCCACACAAAACATAACCACAGATAAACCACAATAATGTTACACACCATTAAGGCATAACTCAATGGAATCAAATCCCCGACTAAAGGGTATAGTTACTACATTTTTATTTACTAAAGCCACTTCAATCTACTCCTAAACAAACGTTTTCAGTTCTGCTTTTATTTGTTCTACCATACTTGGAATTGTATCTCTCATAACTCTCACTACTTTAGTTTCCACTAATTCTTTTATCATTGATTCATATATTTCTTCTCGAATTTCTTTAAAAATAAGAGGTTCAGTATTAGGGTCAGCAGTAGGTCCAACATTTGGATTAATCAAGGACCTAATTGAATGTTGAGGAGATGTTCCCTCATTAGTCGTACTAGTTTCATCTCTAACATTGGGGTAGCTTGTACCAATTTGAGGAGTGTTTACATCACGGCTGCTCCTCGTATTCATCATTCTGAAATAAAATAAGTCTATGCATAAAGCGGGATAATAAATAAGGTTTCCTACTCATGCTGGACTAAGAAATCAATAAACACTTAGCTTTTGATTTAATCATATGATCATATTCCCTTCATTTCCATAAACATTCTGCTCATTTAGGTCGACTCATTACATCTACCTATTACCCCTAACTTGATTCACAGAGTTCTTTTATGACCTTGTCGAGTTAATATGTACCATGTGTTTATAATAGCACAGGCCCCATACTATTTCAAACGCACACTATATATATATATATATATATATATGTGTATACACACACATATATATATATATATACTTAATACTTCATCATCAAGCATTCTGATTCACAAGCATGGGTCAGGCACTCTATACTACATATTCTCTTAACTGCTTTTAGTAAACAAACAAAATTACAAAGCACTCATCTACATACTAACACAAAACAATCATCACGTATCTCAACTCATATTTAATTATCCAAGCCATTGAGATTAATAATCAAACTTACATCACAATCATCGTTAATCAAATTGTCATATTCTGCTAATGCATTAACATTACTGCATTCTCGTTATATTAATGGATATACATATATATACCATCTAACACTGCTGCATATACTTTTTACCAACTCATGCAATTTGTTGAATATCATAGCAACATACACGGAATTAAGGCCAAGAGAACATTCAAGAACAAGCCAATTATGAATTCTTGATTATGAACAACTAATTACAAACTCAAGAACGAAAATGCAAATGTATAACGAAAATGCAAAAATGAGAATTTCTGTTATGTATGAACTGATATCAGATGTGGTATCTGATTTATACCCCTACATCTAAGTAAGTACAAATAACACCTTCAAGACTCCATATATTGACACTTTACTCCCTTGTACTTTCATGTCTCATTCAATACTTATATAACACAATTAAATATCAATATATCATCACATCATTTATGGCTCATATATAAATAGCTCTACTTATCATCAATTGTATTATAGTTCAGTTATACTTCATGTTTTCTCATTACTGCTCAATATATACATAAAGATCTATGGTCACTTATGTGCTCACCCCTACACTGAACTTCAGCTGACAGCTCTGCATTATCACAACTATGGTTTAAGAGTTTTAGTCCACATAACTCACTCAGATATGCCTGAATCTCTTAAACCACTGGTATGATATCAAATTGTAAAGACGATATTTTTTATATATTAAAACATCACTTATATTAACATTTTTCAATCAGTGTAGTACCATATCATTTAACAAAACCAAGTTATAATACAAAATATATTTATCACTTATACAAAACGTTGTGGAAGCTTGAACTTTGTCAGTTGTTGTCGGAAGTCTTTAATCCTTTTCACTAGTACGTGTTGTACCTGAAAGGATAGACACTACACGAGTACGCATAAATGCTTAGTGAGCACATAAATATCCACATAAAACATAACCATAGATAAACCCGCAATAATGTAACACACCATTAAGGCACAACTCAATGGAATAAAATCCCTAGCTAAACACAATATTCACAAATATTGCTTCGGCTAACGGCTAACTGATAAGTACTTACCACTTACTACTTACTACTAACTACTTACTATTGACCGCTAACTTCTATCTGCTTCTGCTTTTATCATATGATGCATGAAGACTTGGGAGTTACCTCCCCGGCTCACATAATAACATAGAATACCATACTTACAAATATATAATTATTTACCTTTACTTATGTTTCGTAAGGAATTCGTGTAACTCACCTCAATTGTTGCGCTACGGCTCTGTAATCTGCTTAATTCACAGTTATCGATCTACTGTTAGCACCTACAATCGAATGATACAACATCAATTACTGAATCTACACACCGTTGTTCAATAGTGGCCAACACGGCCCTTGTTTAATTACACGGCCTACTCACACGGCTACACAAGGCTTATTTAAGCCAGTGTTCAACCCTAACCCTAATGGCCCATGTCTACCTACACGCGTTGTGCACCATCATTTCTACACGGCTATAAACCTCTACATGGCCTGTGTTAATAAGGGCTTTAAACGGCCCATATATAATCATACATGGCCCGTGTATTCCTACACGGGCGACCTACATGGCATGTCATCCTACTACACGGCCCGGGCTCCTGTAGCAACAGTTCGATATGAACTTGTTGTTATCCGACCCAAATCGAAATTCTAACCTTACCATAGTGTTTTCCAGCACTTGGTATCAATTGATCAAGTTACACTCAAGAATTCAAATTTGACCCATTAACATCAAATTCACTTACTTAGACAACATGCAACTCCAAAATTAGTTTATTCAATCTCTATTCCTTAAAAAATTTGCATTATTATCATCTAAATCCAAACTAATAACATTCCCTAAGTTTAAAGAACACTAATACTATTAGAAACTCTCAATTACACATGTTAGAAATTGAATTTACATACCTTTTACTTGAATTAGTCAAATGCTTCTCAATTTGACTTCAATTTCTTAAAAATCCCAGATTTACTCCTCTTGTTCTTTTATGTTTCGATTCTTCCCGCTCTTAGCCCCTCAACTTTTGACTAAATGGTTAAATGGGTGCCTAAATACTCACTAGTTTCAATATTTGGAAACTTCTGTCCCTTTAGTTTCTTTTATAGAATTATAGCCACGAAAACCCAATGATTCATTAATTAACTTTGTATTTAACACTTTAAACTCCTCAATTTAAAGTGAATTACTGATTTGGTCCTGTGGTTTGTTAGAAATAACTGATTTAGTCTTTTAAATTAAAAAATTACTAAGATAGTCCTTAAAATTGATAATTTGTTACAATCTCAGTCCTTTAGTCGTTAACACTAACGGCCTTGCGGTTAAACATTCCAAAATTTTCCCTTTTATAACATTACAAACTAAGTCCCTGTAGTTTTCAAATAGTTTCGCATTTAGTCCTTTATCTGTTTTTTAAATAATAGTATATATATGTAATATTTATTATTATATTCTATAAGATTTTTTTAATAATTTACTATATATATGTATGTATGTATGTAATAGTAATTATTAAATTTTATTTTTACTTTTACGATCATTATTTTATTTTATATTCTTTAATATAGATCGTTATACTCTGTTATAGCACATCAATCTTTCATAATTGGTGTTATAATACACTAGTAATATGTTATATATCCTTCTTAAATTTTTTATTTTTTACCCTTTTTCATTGGCTAACATTATTTTTACTTTTTTTATTTGTAATTCATATAGATATCTCTTTATGCTCAAACTTTTTTAAACAACTTGGCTTTTTTCTTTTATATTATCCTCCACATATTATATTCTCAATATTTATACAATGGATTTTTCTATCTCAAACGGTATCCTACGACATGAAATGCAAAGATTCTCGATTTCTACTTAGTTCACTAATAACGGTCAAAACTAACCTATATTCATAAATCGGAACACACGAGTTTTAAGAAAAATAATATTTTATTTAAGTATAAAAAGTCTAAACTTTAATTAAAATCAGGTTGCGGAAACAATTTAAATACATCAATATTAAACATTTTAAAACCTCAAATGATCTTTATTAAATCTCAAAGCTTTAATAACAATTAATAAATTTTCGGTTTAGGTGTTCTTAGTCGACGCAAATCAAGAAAGGAAGAGTGGAGAGATCTTTCTTATTACTTAACCCTAATTATGTGATGTTTGATACCATATTTAAACTTAATTAGATAACCAATCTTAGCTGGGATATATCATACTATTAAATAAGATAACTCATTATCAACTAATATTCGAAAATTGTATATTATTATTTATTATGTGAAAGGTAATATAAGATGGAGAAAAAAAAGATAAGATGTATTAATAAAATTTGAGATTAAAGAGGTATTTATATCAATCAAAAATAATGTTGCTAGTTGAAAAATGGTATACAAAAAAATTAAGCGTATTAGAATAAAAAATAAAATAATAAGAATAAAATATGGTTATAAGTATTAGAATAAAAAATACTATATATACACACACACATACGTAAATGTATAAATTATTAAAAAATATATTAAAGGACTAAATGTGAAACTATTTGAAAACCACAGGGACTGAGTTTGTGATGTTATAAAGGGCAAAATGGTTATTTTAAAGTTTTTAACATCAATGCCGTTACTTTTAATGTTTAAAGGACCGAGATTGTAACAAATTGTCAATTTGAGGGACAATTTCAATAATTTTTTATTTAAAGATCTAAATCAGTGATTTTTAACAAATCACATGGAACAAATCAGAAATTCACTCCTCAATTTATTTAAATAAATTCCTATAACATTTATAACACTTAAACTCTTCTCATAGAATTATAAGACAATATTAAGACTCAGAAGTGTCTCAATTAATTATTGAAATACTCTTTTCTAAATTGTGAGGTGTTACAACTCACCTAAAGGATATGATGAGGATCACTACCCAAATCAATGACATCATCCTCATAAGAAGCCTCCCTTGTGTTCCAACCCTAATACAAGAGTTAGGTAAACCCACTTAGTTAAAATAATACCATAAAGAGCATCTTAAAACTTATCTATGTTCAAATGCATATTTAAACCACTCTTGAAGTAACTGTTAATCAATTTGAATCAATAAAACCAAAACCCACTAGGTTTAACAAGGTTCAAGGGTCAAAACACTTCTTAAAGTGATCATCAAGGGGAGATCATATATGCCATGACACTAAGTGGTTGCGCCATGAACTAGATGATCGCTAGCTCTCCTGTGTGGTGAAGTATCAAATAAGAACTTTTTGCCAAAATGGGTCACTTTACCTCACCACGAGGGGAAGATATCGCGTCTCAATACAGCTTTGATGAAGTATAAAAGAAAACTTATTGCAGGTGTGGTAAGGGGGTTTAAAAATTAAAACTAAATACAAATTCTCAACTACTTTCACATAAAATGGGTTTGCTAGAAAGTGAATGATTTCTGTATGCATGAAATAATTGCTCAAGTACCTTCACATAAAGAACACTGCTCAAGAACCAGGATTCAAAAACCCGGTTTCAGCTTTATTTTAACACTGCTCAAGGACACTTGTCAACTACACATGCATGAACAACAACTTAAATCCCTGATTTTATCGTTTTTTTGCACACACTCATTGGACAATGCATGGAAGTGTGTGAAAGCTTTAAACCGGGAATCCCGCTAATTCCTTTGAAAAGTGTGATCTCCAAAGCCGAATAACAAACTTATGAAACCATGAAAAAAACAGCATTAGTTTGAAAAAGAATTAATGAAGGCATTAATGCTGAAAAAATTTCTATCCATAGATACAAACATGTTATGAAATTAATATATGGAACTTTTAAAATAAAAACAGTCAAATTTGAGATATTTCTTAATGAAGGAGAAAGAGGTTTTTTGTGTGTTTCACTCGTGTCTCACATAGGAACATGATACTATGATAGCAACCAATGAGAGTTTATAACTCACAATCTACAAGAATTATTACTTCACTAATATTGCTAGTGAGGAAAATGTGATCTATAGAGGGTGTGAAGTGTGGTTGTGTGATGGTGTTTGTGGTCGATGAGTGTAATGTGGACATTTTGATGGGTCATGTGTGTAACATTATGTCGGGGTTTGTACGGTTTTTCCAAACATATATGTTAGTAACGGGAAGCATGAACAACAATTTTAACTTTTAAAATCCCCATGAATGATCCATATGCAAGCTTTAAGAAAACAAAACAATCATAGGATGTTTATAGAGATTACAACACTTGTAGCGTGATATTTTCTAAAGTGAAAAATGTTGATCAAGCAGGAACCAACTAGAGTTCAAAGTATCCATACCAAGCAATGAATCCAATACACTAGTAGTATTTAAGAACACAATTTCTAGTTTCAAGTACTTGTATTATATGGAGCGTGTATGTTAACTAGTATGTGCACCAAGAGTTTTAAACACAAGAACAAGCTTGTTAATATGTCCTAAAACTAAAGAGAAAATTCACAAGGAAGAGCCAAGTCCCTAAACTATCATACTCATGCACGTACCATACTTTTAGAACCAAGCAACAACAGAGGAGGGGGAGGGGGCTACGGCCAAAACAAGAGAGAGGGAGAGGGGCCCATGTTTGATCTTGTTCTTGTTTCTACTTCACTCTATCATGAGTGTGATCTTGGTACATGGGGCCACTCTTGGATTTTCTATGTACTCTTACTTTCTTTCATTCAAAATAAAAGGTTAATACATGTGTATAATACTAGTATTATAATACATATACCCTTATACATATTATAATACATACACAATATATAAAGTGCTAGTAACTCCTTTACATGTGAGAACCAGTTTTATTACAAATACCGTGAGAACCGTTTGTAGCCATTACCATAACTAATCAAAGGTTAATATTAGTTGTGACAAACATGTAATTAATTAAAAACGCAGTCGTCATTTTCACTTTACAAAAAAGCAGGAGAGGTATTTTAGGCAAATTGGCTAAATAAAGTGGGGACCACTTATCCCCGCTTTTTTGAAACTAAAATATCTAATAAATGTAAATGTATTTAAATACGAAAATTATACCAAATTAACGAGATGTATGCACATTTGCACATAACACTATATTTTTTTTCAAGCACGGGTGCATATGTGCACCATCTGTTCATATTACATAGGTGTGTCTGGGTGCATATATGCACCATGCACGTGTGCATCTTGTGCAGATATGCATATGCATATGTACACGTAACACTGAATTTTTTTCCAAGACATATACAGATTTCTACACATGTGCACTTAAAACTAAATTTTTTTCTAGCACACGTACAAATTTCTGCATATGTTCTTATACATATGTATACCTTTATATGCATATATGCAACTCTAAGTTGGCTAGTGAAACTTAACATTAGCAAGTACTCATTAATTGCATACTACATGTTATTGTAGCTAGTTTCCTAACAAATATTACAACAAAATCACCTACTTGAATCATTACATTAAACATGAGAGAAAATAAACAGAAAATAACTATACAAATTTACATTTGTTTTTTTTTTTTCACATATTACTATAAATTTTAAAATTTGATGCTTGTAACTATAATCGGGTCAATTAATTGATAAAATGGCATTTAAAATTCTTTTGGTTATTATCTGTACTACTATATAAATCATTTAACATTGTCTCTCCTTTTTAGCTTTAAGAGTTCTTAAAATTCATTTAAAAGTGAATCTTGACCTTTCATTCTATCTAATTTATATCTATATCTATACTACTATATAAACCATTTAACATTTTCTCTTTTCCTTAATTTTAAGAGTTCTTAAAATTCAATCAAAAATGAATCTTGACTTTTCATTCTATCTAAGTTAATTTCATTGACTCAATTTTTAACTATTTCACTTTCTCTCCTATTTACTTTAACTTTTTATTTATATAAATATACTCTCTAACACAAACACAATTATCAATCCGTATCAATATAATTTTCAAAATCTTATTAACTTACATCTTCTTATTTCAAAAATATAAATATTTTTTTATTTTAATGTCTTTTAGAATTTATTTTTTAAATTGATAAAATAGTAGCTGCAAATAAAAGAAAATTTGAAAAAACGGGTATGTTGATGATAAAAAAACACTTTAATAATATTGAATCGTGCGAATAATATATGATTATATTTTTGAAAGTGACATGTTGCAAAACATAAACTATTTATTGTCGTAGCATTGCCCGGGTACGATGCTAGTACTTATCAAAATGAAAACAATTCTCTTCGTCCATCTTTAACAAAAATATAAGTGATTGTGATTAATAAATAGAGAAGTAAGTAAAAAAATAAAAAAGTAATTTTTATTAATAGCGTTAGTTGGAACTGGAAATGGAGACATAATAATTTCCATGGGGTTTTGCTGGATCAGTTTAAGGAGTTGCAAGAAATCACACAGCATGTAACATTAAATGATTCGGATGATCGATGGAGATGGGAAGGAGATCCAAGTGGCGTTTTTACAGTCAAATCACTACGTACCATTATTGACAATATGTTTAATTCACCGTATGCTGGGATGTATTTTTGGAATAAATGGCTACCACCCCGGGTGAATTGCTTCATGTGGAGATTATTGCAAAAACGCATTCCAACTAAATCAAATCTGAGCTCTAGAGGAATCATTCTTTTATCGGATTATTGTCCTATTTGCAATAGCTTGCCGGAAACAGAAGATCATCTTTTCTATATGTGTTCGGTTGTAAAGGAGGTTTGGAATTGGCTTGCAAAATGGTGTAACATAAATTTGGGTATCCGTGGATATTTGGAACAGCTCATTTTTACATTTTGGATGGTGAGATATCTTATAAGAAGGCACGGTTCTTAGAGGCTACAATCGGTTGCTTATTATGGTTTGTTTGGAAGGCTCGGAATGATTTGGTATTCAACAAAAAAAGATTCCAAGTGGTATATGTGGTGCAGGAAATTCAAAGCTCTCTTTACATTTAGTTAAAATATAGGGGGAAATGTACTATGTTATGTTGGTCCATGTGATGTTGTAATCCATTAGATATATTTTAATTCTATGTAATCCTGGTGTCTAGCACCTTGCTAGAGTTTATTAATAAAATTTTGGATCCACGTGAATAGGGTGATGGCCATGCCGAAGCTCTATTTCATGTGTTTCCCTTTTGCTGTTTAAAAAAAAAAAAAACTAGCCTGACTGACCAACACTAGGTATGTCTGTACATAGATGTCTATCCTGATTCATCGATAGGCCTAAAAACGATATCACACTCTTGGACATTGGAGGACAAATCTCATATATGTGATCTTCATGTGATTCACACCATATCTAATAGTAGTCTTTTTAACTGTCTTATACGAAATAACGTTTAGCTACATGAAGGGATGATGATCCACATAATATAAAGCCTACATATATCTAGGGTTAAAGGATATAAATACACGATCATGTCAAGATTCATAAGTGACATATATATGTGATAAGATCTTGAGATCTCGTGTTTATCCAATATTCACCACTAGTGAACACATGTGTATTTACCTCTCAACATTCATCAACAAAATACTACTAACATTCACGTCAGACTTTATTCATCGCTATTCCCATAACATAGCCGACTATGGAGGTTTTTGAATAAACAAGTTATTCATTGGATTTTAAAACATTTTAATATAGAAGATAATGTTGTTGTTGACGAATACGGCCATAACTTCTAGCGCTCATCCCTATGAGCTAACGAGATGTTCCATGTTGTATGGAATAATGTTATTGAGCGTTCCAAACACTAAAGTAACAACCAAAATGAATTACAACTAAGTCAAAAATTCACTTGTATAAAAATCTATTAAAACATCATCACAAATAAAGAAAAACTCTGTATATTCACTAACCTTCTTAATCAAGAACTAATTCTACAAATATTCAACAAGCACTTAGATTATTCTTTTACCAGACGTGTTTGTAATACTCCTACCGAACACCACAATTAATTTAGAACTTATTATAGCATTAACGATGTAATTGACATCCATATGCTCAACTTCATTGACTTTTACTTCACTTCACCAAGTGTAGTAAGTTATTGAGACATGCTACAACAAAAAAATACCACCTTATACCGACCGAATTTCACATAAAAATTATAAATCTCTAATCATTTAAATACCTTGTCAATATACATTTGATTTGGAGTCCACAATTTGCCGACACTAAGATCCACTCTCTATTGATCATAGCTTAGAGAATTTATTCTAAACATTTCATTTAAAACATTTTGGGATCAAGATTCAAAATGTCATAATGTTGGGATATAAATCAAAATGAAAGTGATGTCGTCTAAATGCATGACTAGGAATACAACAATGCTCTTACTAGCTCTATCGCAAACATAGGCTCTATCTTTGATTATAATCAAAGACTACACATTTGACTTCTTACAAAACAAGATTTTAGCACAAGAATGCAACCTTCAATCCACAAATGGACTCTTGAAGATTTGTCCTCTATGAGAATACTCATGTATTCACAAGTCTTTCTATCAATGGGTAAGAACCATGAAAAGACACCTCCGTTGCTACTTATAACTTGGCAATGAGTCATGGGGTTGCGACTACCCAAACCTACCATAATCTTACAACAACCACCCACAACTTTGCATTTTAACCCAATCTAACAACAAACTTATCATAACTTGAAATGTATTTAACAAATACTAGAATTCAACACTCAAAGTTAAATTTTAACATTTGTGACTGTTCTCCTACTTGATAGCTTCTTTGATTAAGAGAAACATTAGGTTAAGCCTTGTTCAACCCAAAAGACCAACAATAAAGCTTGATTGCAACATGGAAGTGAACTAAAAAAGATATGGTGATTGAGAAAGAGAATAAAGTTGAAAGAACGGGTCTCAAGAGAGAGGAAAACGGGTGTGGGGAGATGGGGAGTGGGAAAGTGTAAGAGAGGGTGGGGTGGTGTTTTTTCAGTGGGCAGAGGTGCCACGGAGGACCCACATCTCAACGGGTTAGGTACACCGGTTGACCTAATGCTAGTTTTATATTCCCACAACTCAACCATGGTGTGGGACTGTGGTCATTTATCATCACATCAAATTATGAGATCTGCATATTACATGACAAATTAATAAAAATTTTAAAACAAAAAAAGAAATGAAAAAATGACCACATACACACCACATTCTCACTTTCACATGAGTGGTCTGCAGTATGCATCATGCTTCATCTTTCCCACACCATGGTGACATGGTGTCACCACATTTATGGATAGCAATAGGGCGGTTTCGGTCCGGGGATTGGTCCCCCCCCCCCCCCGGCCCCCGTTATGAAAGTCTTCCCTGTTCCCACTAAAAAAACTTGCGGATATTAAATCACGAATCCTCATAAGGTAATTGTGAAAAACCACAAGGAATCAGGTAACCCCATTTGATATAAATGGTTAATTTTTACCGAAACATAACATGTCATTTAAAAATAAATGACTTTGTCACACTTCAAAACATCATATTAGTAAAACAAAATAATAAACATCACAATTTTGGAACTTACAACATGTTTTCACAAACTAACAATAGATCAATTTGTAACACACTATACATTGTAAATACCAAGAAAGTTTAATGATATTATGAGATTCTAACTCATTCTACTAAATCTTTCTACACATCTTTCTATTCACTTGATAATGACAAGTGTTAAAATCAATAAAAGAGACAGAGAAAGAAAGTTAGAGAGGTAGGAGTGAGAGGGTAGTAGGGGGTGTGGTGAGCAAACCACTTGGGTGATGGGTGTGATACCACACCATAGAGGTGTGGTAGAAGAGGAGATGTGAGGGCTACCATTTGAGTGGTAGTGATGTAGTATAGTTAACAACTTATTTTTATCTATCGTTATCAGTTTACCACCATTAGGTGATGTCTTTGATTTCATAAAACTATATAAAAGCTAATAAATAGTGCTGCAAATTTGCTATCTCCTATATGTTTCATAAATTAGTCAATGTTCATTTAAAAACCCATTGGATTAAAAAAAATTCAAGATTTCTAAATTCTCCAATTTCTAAACATCATACATATTTTCGTTAAGCTCCCACTTTCAATTTCTAAGGTAGGCTCCTCACAGTTAATTACATTTAAGGGAGTTCTTGGGTAATTTTTTTCAAGTTTTGGGTAGTTCTTTTCCTTTAAAAAAGTTAACACCGATAACCGAATCATTTTAATATTCGGGTATCAGATACGGGTTTAACTTGGGGTACGGGCAGGGCCGGCCCTGAGCATGGGCCACAAGGGCAGCCGCCCAGGGCCCCCCAATTATAAGGG
>JAUEJL010087162.1:0-14631 GCA_032274825.1 Drosophyllum lusitanicum
TGATCGCTATTGGTTGAGCAGTTGTAGACCCTCTCATGCATGTGTTGTATTGGAGGGGATCTAACTGTGCCAATTGGTGGTGGGCTATCGGTAAACCTTTGCTTTGGCCGGCATTGGCTGTAGGTTCTGCGCCGAACCGCCGGTCTTCTGGATTATGTGATTTCATGCTTTGATATCGATTGATGATGCTTGCTTTTGTGTTTTAAGCTTCCTCTCACTTAGCTTTGTGTTAATTCCCCACCGTTGAACTGTTTTTGCAGGTTCGCGTGTTTTGAGTTGTTTGATTAAAGGAAAGCTTGACCTCCCACTCTAATATTGGTTTTATTTGAAACGAGCCATGTTTTTATTTGTGTAACACAACGAAGGATACTATGTTTGTTTTTGTAAACAGTTGTATATATTCGTGTTTTATGTAAATTCTTGTTTGATAATGCTTCCGCAACGTTTTAAAAAATGGCTAAGGATTTTGCGGTGTTACAGATACGCAGTGTTAAAGTGCAACCTCGTTCCCAATTCCCAATGAAACCTCTCACATAAACTAGTAGTATATCTCGTATTCACGTCGATCACCAACGACACCGGCACACCATGCCTCAAGACTACCTGTTTCGCATACACGTTGGCCACAGCTGCCGACGAGAAGGTTTCACGAATCGGTATGAAGTATACACTTTTCATTGATCTATCCACAAAATCCATCGTCATATAGACCTTCACTCTAGAATTTTTAATAGTTGCAATTTCTCGCGAGGTCTCTAGTGCCCATCTCTCACCCAGAGACGTGTTAAACACCTATCAACAGTTTCCCAACATCTCGTTTCATTATTGTGGTTCTCTTTCTTAATAGTTCCTGCCTGAGTTGATTATATCATTTCAAAAGGTGAGGTTATTACCGTTAATCCTAAACACTGCACAAAAGAAGCATACATAATGTCTTCCCGTTGGGCGCGTCTACCTCCACATTCGTTTTACCCGGATGCAGAGGAACTCACTGTCGCTATCTTAGATGTGGCATAACGGCCTCCTTTGTCTCATATTCATATTCTTCTAGTCTAAACCATGCGTGGGGTATTGACCCCGGATCGTAGCTCGTCTAATTCCCGATAGTCGTTACACATTCCGAAAGACCCGTCCTTCCTTCTCCCAAATAGATATTGATGCTCCCTAGTAAAACGAATTCTCCCCCTCTTAAGAGTTTACTCCAAAATAATACATTCCTACCACTATGTGAAGTTTCCTCAAGGTTATTGATGTCAGTCCTTAGTAAATTCTTCGTATATCGGTACCATATATATCCCATAACAATGACACTTACACGACTCTATTAGCCGTCATACTACTACCTCTAAGGGAGTTTCTAAACATTCGAATTTACCGGTTAAGTTGTAACACAAGCATAAAATACGAAAGGCCTACTAATTCCATGGTTAACAATTAAAATGGTGGTATATATATAGCTAATAGTAGCAATGTCTGCATCCACCTCGTGCTCAGTCGTAGTTTCCTCAGCAATAAGTTGCCTGGTTACTTTTTTCTTTTTCTCCTTTCTCCCATCAGTGATCCTGAGATTGGCTGGTGCAGGAGCCATGACGTTTCCCTTGTCGAGATGCGGGCAGTTAGCCTTCACGTGACCCGGTTGATAACATCCGAAACATAATTTTGTTGTAGGTCCGCACTGAGGACTAGTGTGATCTTGTTGGCCGCATTTTAAAAAAGTTAGTGTCCTGACTTCACAAACTCCCACATGTTTCTTCCCTCACTTAGAGCATGGTAGCGGTTCCTTTCTTCCCGCTTGCTTGAACTCGGTGAACTTGCCTTTCTTAACCCCAGCATCCACCTGCTCGGTCTTCCTCTTACCTTGCCTCTCTGCAGCTTGCTTTTCTAGTTCTAATTCCCAGGCTCTCACATCCCCCATCATCTGGTCAAGAGTTTGATGTTTTGTTGAATCTACAATTTCTCAAATTTCTGTCTTCAAAACTCCCATATAACAAAACATATTCATTTTCTAGTTCGCAACATACTCGGAACAAAAACGTGATTTTTTCCAAAAATAACTCATTTAGTTTGTTGATGGTCTCAGTCGTTTGCTTCATCGCAAAAAATTCGCTTGTAATCCTCTCCACCTCGACCTGTGGGGTAAACTTCTTAGTAAACAACTCTTTAAATACTTCCCAAGCTGTATCCAATAGTTCTTCAGCCTTTTGTTGCACCCGGAGCGACCACCGATACTTGGCCGCCCCTCTAAGAAGATTCACAACAAACAACACCTTTCGATCTGCTGGATAGTAACACGCGCGGAAAGTGGTTTCTACCTCCGCCACCCATCAAGTACTAGTCACGGGGTCAGGTTTCCCCTTAAAAAACAAATGGATTACACACCGAGAAATCTCTGTAAGTACATCCCCCAATGGCACCCCGATTCATTACCAAGTTCTCGGGTTGTCGATTAGTGGGTTGTTTGTGTGTCTTGGGTAGTTGAGCTCACCATGTTGGGTTTTTTGTGTGTCTTGGGTTATTAAGTTAATTACTCTACGGGTGTACCCGTATTGAATCGGTTTTACAAAACCGATGATATAGACAAAACTAAGCTTCTAGTAAATTATAATTCGTTAATGGTGAAACTTACTTATAACCTCAAAGTTTGTTTATGGCATGATTAGTTATGAACCAGTTACATGTTTAAATACATGATATATTGATCGTTGAGGTTGCATGTTATTAGCAATGTGTGTTTCAAATGTGGTAGACGTTACACATTATTGGCATGCTCATATTTGATTTTTGATGTTATGCTTGCATAGGATAAGTAGGATGGGGGAGTAGATCCTGGGGTGAGTTTGGTACCGGAACATGACCGAACTGGTACCGGTACCGAAACCGTATTTATTGAATTATTGGTACCGATCCGAAATACAAGAACCGGTACTGGTTTGGTTCAGGAAATTCTAAGTCAATTCGTTCACTTTTAACCAAACCGGTCCTGGTATTGAAAATACCGAAACTGAATTTCTTAATTTTTTGGTACTGAATACCGAACCGAAATACTAGAACCGGTATCGTTTTGGGACCGGTTCGGTTCTGGAAATTCGGTTAATGCATTCACCCCCAGCAGATCCTAGTGCTTGTATAAAGGTTGTCTATAATGTTTACAATCATTACCTTTTAGAAAAGTGCTAGCCATTTCAGTTGGTAATCGAGTGTTGTATGTCACTCTTGTGACACATTGTGGTAGCCTAACAAGTTTGCGAGCACCTATGAGGTGAAGTGATGTGTGACTTAAGATTACGGTCACGATAGCGTCAGGGATGTTGGGAGGTGTTTATCGGATACATGCACTATGATTACCTCCACCTAAATGACACCGTAGTACATGTTGTGAACTACGAGTCGTGGAGCGATAATGTGTCTCTAATGGTTATGTACCGGTTGAAAATTCATTTTGGCACTTTATATTGAATTATTTTTTCCATTACACGCTATACACGTAATGCGTGTTTTGTGTGTCATTTGCTTTTTTATGAGTTAATTGATTGTTTTGTATGCCTGCTATACCTTTAAACAGCTTACAATATGTTGCTTTTAGTTATGCTGGCCTTTAGAAAGTCAACACACCATATTATATTGTACAAAAATTTACTCATTTAGCTTAATAGAAGTAAACATGGGGGATGAATAAATTAAATTTAAAAAAATTAAATCACCTACAAGTGAAAATCTTTAACAATTTGCAATGCTTAAGTTTTATGATGTAAAGACAATTAATTCTAATAGCAATTGAGAAAATAAAGAGAGATGATTGGTGGAAAAAGTTCTAAAAATAACATAATGACATCATAATTCTATTTATATATATTAAACATTAAAAATAGATATTAAAGATTAATTAGCTGATTGATAAAATGATTAAAAAAATTATTTTGTTAAATGTAAAAACCAAAATGTATTTTTGGAATATTGTCTTTTCATATAATAGCAGTGAAACGGGAAACTGGATATCGATTTATTTTTATTCATATAACCGCAGTGAAACGGGAAACCGGATATCGATTTATTCCAAAATGTATTTTTGGAATATTGTCTTTTCAGGTTCATGTTTTCAATCATGGGTATGTTTTAGATGTGTATACGATACAATTCACTTCCGTTATATGGTAAAACGAACTAATAACTAATAATAACCGATGTGTCGGTTAATGTAATCCTACAGCCAGTTGGTTTAGTTAACTTCGGTTATCGTTAATCAATTCTAGATGACGGTTTAATTATAAGCGGTTAACCCCATAATATAAAATTTTAAAGCTACACAAACCATTGGATATATCAACGAGACAACAACTATTTATGATCCGTAGTAGAGTTTTATGAAGACTAGCAAAACATATCAAGTAACACCTAACCTTACAACGTTTACTACACAATATAAATGATACTGAAATTTGAGATGGAAAATTGAAAATATGGAAAATTAAACCGAAATTATTATTTGCGTTAGTGCAAGCCATTCTTAATGTAATATATGAATAAGAAAAACAAATTATTGTAACACCATCCGTGACTCATTAATATGAGTATTTTGGTCTTTTATATAATTACCTAACCGTAATTACGTCCGAGTGGACCGCCATTAATAAGCGGGACTTGATTTTCCTAAAATATTTCAAGCCTTACAATTATTAACTATTGATGTATTTTAATCAAAGATCAAAATTGATTTCCGCATAAAAATCAATTTTCATTTTAACCTTCTCATACATATAATATTAAATATAAATAAATAAATAAACTATGGTGGTTCATTTTGGTTGAAGCTGTTAAGCAATCAATGTTAACTATAACCTAACTGAAAAAATCGGTTGTAAAAACAAATCAAAACCATCTCTTTGATTTTTTTATGATTCAGATATTTTAGTTTGATTAATGTGGTTATTTGAATTACAGTGCAGTTATTCAAAATTTCAATTCCCGCTACAATGCGACCGGTGATTTATTCGCTCACTTGTTAACTCTCTAAATAAAAATAAAAATAGTTTGGATAGTTTCTACTAGATAATCCTAACCATTTATTTTGGTAAAATTAAATCTCAGCCGTTACTTTAAATTGAAAACTTTGAAGTCAAAGTTCTTTAATTTGAATCAAAATTATTATATATTATTTTATATATGACATTCTTAAATCCTAAAATATCGTATATCCCCACCCTAATTTATAAATATCATATTGACTCCTTATAACATTTCAAAATATCATATTTAATCAAGTTCTTAGATTTATCATTTTATAATATTTTACAATCATTTAAAATGTTTTTTTAATATAACTAATAAATTATCAGACCTTATTGCTTATAATTGTAACAACAATAATAATCGATAACTCGTACAAGAAGTACAATAACTTCTCTTCGTATTATGATACTACATTTACGCCGTCATGTCTGCCCCATCGCGTCAACACTTTCATCACTGGTCTTGTCGTCTTAATGTTAACACCCTCTATCTTCATCTAGTAAACTTTTATTTTTTCACGTTTTATAATAATTTAATATTTTTATGAGTAAATTACAAATTTGGTCCATGTGGTTTGTTCGAAATAACAGTTTTGGTCCCTAGATCCGAGAAGTTACGGGTTCAGTCCATTTCGACCCGAATTCATTTCATTTTTGGTCTATAATCTGTTAGCTAGGTGTTAAATATTTGTAAGTGACTATTTTGCCCTTCTTTTTTGGTCATTCAAGTTTGTAACTATTTTCATGTTTGGTCCCCGGATGATTTTTCTATTTTAATCATATTTTACCATTTATTATTAGTAATATTTAATTAATTATTATTAACACAACTAAATTAAACCTTTATAAAAATATCATTGGCCAATATCACGTTAGTGGTCTTTTTCTTCTTAAAGCAATACCTTACCGGACCAAAACCAAAAACAATATCCACAAACTGTTCTTAAAATGTCCAGTAAGAATTTGATTTTAAACCTTTCATCTAATATACGTCTGTAAACAAAACCAATGTTCAACAAGCTATTCTTGAAATGCCTGGTAAGAAGTTTGCTTGTATAATAAAATAAAGGAACATGAAAAAATATGTTTTTATTTAAACAAATGAATATGAATAATGGTCTCATTCGTTCGTTTAAGTATAAATATGTAATGTGTATATATGTACTATGTTTGTTTATGTTTAATAACAAATGATTTTACTTATACATTTTGTAATACCCGTTTCCAAATTTATAATAAAGTATAATGTTATATTCAATGGACATTTATTTGACTTACACTTATGGGTATTTTAATAGAGTTATGTTTGGGCTTGGTGACTGATATCTTAATAAAGGAGGTTATGGGGCTTGAGATAAATTATTTTGGCTTGGGCTTGAGGCCTAAGGGGAGGGTATATATACCCGATTAGGGCACATCCCCCAAGGGTGTCTTCACTGTTGCATTCGACGGAGAAAAGGAGAGAGAGATGGAGGAAGTTGCTGTCGAGGAAGAAGAGGAACAAGGACTCAAGGTCAAGCTTCATTAATTGCTACAAATCGGGTGGGAAGTTCGAAGTATGTGATCCTTACACTATTACAACTAGTTTTTGAGTAGGAATATCATGAATAGATGGGATTATAACCTGTCTTGTGTCGCACCAGGCTGAGAGAAAAGTAGGGCCTTAGACCAAGATAAACTTCATGATTTTCAAATTAAAATGGTAGGAATGATGCATGTGATGATAGTAATCCATAACAACTGTAATTTAAGGAATTGGCTTATATTTGAATGCGTTGTATGTTTTGGTTTTTCTGATTTTTCGTTGGAAGTTTGTCGAGAAAAGAAGAGTGTAACCACCCCATAACTTGATGACAATGAGACTTAATTGATAGGAAATATGATTGGGGATGTTGGGAATGTATAGCAAGCAACTATTCATGTTTTGGTTAAAGGTATCATGATCTGGAGTTCAAATTCGGTTGAGCATAAGAACAACCGGATTTGATGTTAAGTGTTGACCGAATTCGGTTGATGACCAGATTTCTAGTTAGCCGGAATAGATTTTTGACCTACTCTTGATGTCACCGGGTTCTAATGTTTGTATTTGACTTAGCCGGATTTTGTGTTGACTGGTATTGTCATGACCAAGTTTGGTCATGACCGAATTTGGTCGATGACCGACTTTGGTGATAACAACTGAAGTTTCATTATTGGTCAACTACCGCCATGAGATAGCATTGAGAGCATGTTATGGAGCTAGTACTCAGTATTAACTTAGTAGGACATATGTGTAGGTTCCTGCTAACGGATTCCTTAACGAGACGCTATGTGATTGTGATACTTGCACCGCAAATCAGGTGAGTTACCCTAACTTATTTTCTGATAATGTGTAATGAGGTTTGTAGGTTATTAGTATATGTGTTACATGCATTTAGTCATGATAAGGTTGTTATATGCTATATGTTTGTTACAGTAACCAACTGGGTTTGTGTGGCTGGTTGGGGCAGATGATTTCATCTAAAGGTGGGACTTTTGATGAGTCATAGCGGGCGGGACCCGAATTAGGCATCAAACGGGTGTGACCCTAGATGCAGTAGTGGGTGAGGCCCAATTCAGTATGTATTTTTCTGTTAAGGGTAAGTGTTGTGGTAATTAATTAAGCTTTGTGCTTGCCCATTGTTATTCATATTTCAGGTTCCTCGATAATGGACAAGGGCAAGGCTCCGATATGATAGCGGCAGCAGCAATGTTCAAATATCTAATCACTTTATCTATTTCAAACGAAGATTCATTTACTCGCTTCTGTTGCTTTAAACAATTAATATTTTGGTACAATGTGTGTAACTAATGATTTTGTGATGGCTCATATGCATCAATTTATATATGCGTATTACGATAGTAATTTTTTTTGGGATGTTACATTTTCGTATATGCTTTTGTTTGTTGATGTTAATTTGTATTTAAGGGGAGGACATAAAAGAACACAAATAAACCAATTTATAAAAGAACAAACACTAATACAAAAATGTGTATGTTTATCCGCTTATGTGCATTTATTTGTTCCGCTAAAATTAAACGAACGAACACGAGCAAGTATCTCAAAATAATCCACCAAGTTTGTAATTTACTCTAGTAATATTAACATTATAGATGAAGATATTAAAATAATTCATGTATAACTGTTCACCATAACTAAACAATGTAAGCATTTATTCATAAATATACACGTCTTAAAAAACATCTTAACCATTACGAATACAATTGAATCATTTGACATGAAGCTACAAACAAACGAACGAGAATTGTTTGTGCGCGTTCATTTTTTAAGCCGAACAAACATAAAAACACGAATTAATAAAAGAACAAAATTTAGTGCTCATGTTCGTTCATTTATAAAATTATTTTTTTTATTTTCGTTTGTTTAAATACAAACGTACATAAATAAAGTAATGAACAAATGCATATAAAATGTATTATAATGCAAACCCAATATTATTAAACATTAACAAACATATCACACACACAAACACATGTGTGTATATATATGACTTAAACGAACAAATGCGACAATAGTTCGTATTCATTTGTTTAAATAAACATACATAAGAACAACTTGTAACATTGAATTCGTTTATAGTTCTAAATCAGATGAAAGACAAAATCGAATCTATGTTGCAAACACGGAGGTAACCATGATATATTTAATTAAGGTTAGTTGAGTTGTATTAATAACATTTAATTAAATATAATTAGTAATAAATAATTAATTAAATAAGTAAACTTGATTAAAATAAAAAAAATCATCCAAGGATCAAAAACTGAAAATAGTTACAAGCTTGAAGGACTAAAAAAGAAGGGTAAAATGATTATTTATAAATATTTAACACTTTACTAACAGATTAGAAACCAAAAGTGAAACGAATTAAAATAGAAAGGACCACGGAACCTTTTGAATTCAAAGACCAAAACCATTATTTTAAATAATCCACAAAAACCAACTTACTCTATTTTTATTACTGTTTAACATTTACCCGTATCTTTTAACCGGCTCGGAGGCCCAATTTCAAAAGGGCCGAGCAAACGAATAAAGTCGTTCCATCTATATTGGTACAAAACGAAACTAGGGCTACTTGTTTTTCCCCAATTTGGCTCTTTTTGGTTCTGGCTCACCGAAGCTACTTTCTCTTTGTTAACTCATCTGTTCGATTAATCAACCAGGCTGGCGATCGAAGCCGGCCAAAATTTCCGCCGTAATCGGTTTTACAGGTATCGACTGGTTCCGCCATACATCATAATGATAGCGTAGTTTGTATTTGAGAGCATGAAATTTGGTGTCTGGAAGTTGAACTGAAGGACAAAGTGTAGTTAATTTTGTTTTATTCCAACCTCCGACTCCAATCCTTTGCCGATCATAACCCTAGTTCCCCCCTTTGAATGAAATAATCGGCAATAAATTTAATATCTGTCGAGAAAATTGATTTGGGCATGCTATATAGAGTTTTTCTTTTTCATTGACGTGTTCAGGATATCTTGTAGGGTTTTGTTTGAATTTCTAGTTCGTGTGAAATAGCATGTATTCTTCTCGAGGGAATAATGCATATGGGCAACAGCAGCAGCCAAAGCCACAGTCATACTCTGGTCAATCTGCTTTGGGTCAAAATGTAAGCGTTATATCTTAACTTGTTTTATAATTACTGTAAGTAGTAGTTTTCGTGATTTACTTCGAATTTCGAAATCAGCCAAAGCTTTATATATATTCACTTACGTGAACTTACGAAATTACGCTATTCCTTGGTAATTTTCCAGCTATCTCGATTGGAGAACTCTGTAATTGGTTTGCAGACCTCTCCATCGATATTGATTGGAGAAAGATTTGGTTGATTCTTTATGATAAAAGGTTTAGCAGGGTATTACTACCATAGTTGTCTATATAAATCTAGTTTTCAGTTTTGTGGTTGATTTCATGTAAATAGGATACAATTTAGAACTCTTTAAATCTTTATTGGAGAAACGGTTCGCCTTAATTTTTCAGGTAAATTTCAAGATCCATACGGATTCATCATATGAATACTGTACTAACACTTGATTTTTACAGTAATTTTTATGAATTAATTAATACATCCTTGTCGTTTTCTCTCTATTATAAAAAATTAATTTGCATTTTGTTTTTTTTCTTGAAAACTGAGGGATTATAGTTTCTGCAACTGTGCCTCCAATAAGTAATATGATCATTATTACGGTTCGGGATGAAAAGTATTTTAGTGAAGTACAACACTCTTAACATCATCCATCGGAAGAATTTGTTATTTTGAAAAATTAACTTGTTGTCGGCTTTCTTATTTTATCTTTATTATAAAGAGCTCACTGTTCTAAATTTAATATTCTCACTGGAACACGTGCTTAAAAAACTTACATGTATTTTTTTCTTTTTTACTTTTCTTGTGTTTTCTGACACTTCATTGGTGTTTTGTTAAAGCTGGGATCTGATGGTGCCTCTCAGATGTCCATGGCTACCCGGCATGCAGCCTTGTTAGGTGGTCATCCATCTGCTGGAGCTCATTATGGTGGTCAATATACTTCAGTGTATGGTTCAACGGCACTCAATAGTGCTCTACAGGTAAGTGGATTGTAAAAGGATTTTTAATCATTCTCCAACTTTGTATGGTAAACAATCTTAATATGTTTTGTCTAACTGGCCAGCAGGATCATAACCGACCTTCTAGTTTCCGTTTGGCAAATGTAATAATTAATAAACGTATACAACTTTAGGCAGGCCATCTGCTTTTGTCTTCAAAAGGCTATTGTTGAATCTTGACCATAATGACATTTTTCTATTGGCATCTCTTGTTACTTTTTTGAAGGTTTTAAGCAAGTGCATATGCTTGTTGTAAAATTTGCAAAAAGAGTCTTGAAACAAATATTAAGGAAAGAAGGAAATGGAAGCTGACAATGGCCACGTGTTATTGACTGAGAATAGACTGATTAGGCTGGTCAACTTTTTATTATGTTTGACAGAATTTCAAGTTCTGTTCATGGAAAAAGTTAGAAATTGAGATCCTAGCATTGACAAGATATTTTTTAGATCGTTTTCGTAGTTCTAGTTAACTAGTTGTCATCAAATGACCTTATGCCTACATGAAATCTGAATCCTCGTTTTTACCTATCTAAGTAAAAAAATTATTGGTTGTTCACTCTATGCATTCAGGGATCTATTTTTGCTGACTAAGTAAGAGAGTTTGTTTATAATCCTTGTAGTAACATTTTCCTAATATTATTTATCATTCTGGGTGTATTATGGATTACTGTAAAAGTTAAGAGCATGCAAAGTTTAATGTCTACTATGCAGGTTCCAGCTACAAGTGCCAAAGGAGCTGGTCCATCTGTTTTGGAAGGTCGAACTGGTTATGGCTCAACAATGCAAGACTCACCAAAATACACACCTGGGGACTACCCTACAGCTAGCCAAAAGTATGGCCAGAAAGGGGAAAAGACTTTCCCCGATAAGCTAACTGATTACACATCAGGGGATAGACTTCCATATGCTGATCGACCAAGTGCATATTCCGGGAGAGATTTGCCAAATGAGTCAACTGTTCGGTTTACTGATTCAATTGCTTTTGGTCATCAACATAAGGTTGTGAATTCACTACCATTTGCTGGTTTATCCTTTTCTTCTTTAATATTTTACATTGAATTTAGATACTGATATTTTTGGTAGCTATTTACCCGTGTACATCTAATGTTTAACATTCCTGGACAGCCGGATATTTATGACCGTTTGGATGCGGCAGCAGCGCTACGGCAAGAACTGCTACACTCGCAGTCACTCCAATCTGCATCTGTAGATGGGAGTTCTAGGTATATTTCTTTATAAGATGTGAAATGGATACTCTAATTTTACTGAGGATATATTTATTCTGTACGTTATACTTCAATATATATATGTATCATGCTCTTGGGTTTCCTTTGTTTTTCATTCATTGTCCTTGTAAATTGCAATCACTAATGAATGAGATATAATAGACGTACTAAATGCTTATGGCATGCAAATTTGACAGTATACTGTATACATGTTATTACTACTTTACAAGTGGAGCCCTTGAAGAAGTAAACCTTCATTAGTTAATATCTTATAACACTAAGTAGCAAAACGTTTCTGGCAGACAAGCTGATTATCTAGCAGCAAGAGCAGCTACCATTGGTCGTGCGGGTCAAGAACTTTTGCCTTATGGTGGGAGAATGGATGCTGATCTTCATTCTTTATCAATGATAAGTGGTACACAACATGCTCCCTCAATTCTAGGGGCCGCTCCACGGAGAGATATTGAAGATCTCCTGTACGCTCATAATTCTGCAAATCCTGGTTATGGAGTTAGCCTACCTCCTGGCAGGGCTTATGCTTCTGGAAAGGGTCTTCATGGCACACCGCTTGTCTCAGATTATCCTGGTGGCATTTTGTCACGTGGTGGTTATGCAAGGCTTGATGATCGCAAAGACGATTTGGAATATGCTCGGGAAATCGAGCGCAGGGAGGAAGATCATCGTAGGGAGATTTTACGTGAGAGAGAACGTGAACGTGAACGGGAGCGCGAACATGAACGACAACGGGAGCGAGAACGAGAACGAGAACGGGAAAGAGAACGAGAAAGGGAGCGTAGAAGGGAACGGGAAAGAATGTTGGAACGTCGGGAGAAGGAAAGAGATAGACGGGAACGAACTCCACTCAGATTATCTAGGGACAGAGGTGGTTCGTTATCAGCAAAGGTTGGGAGGTCCTCAAGGCGAGACTCACCACGTATCGAAGCTTCTCATAGGTGGAATTCGTTGCTTACTTTTTGTGCCTGCTATAGATTTGTATTATAGCTGCCAGTGTATCTTGCAGCCCTTTTAACTAACTTGGTGTTCTGTCATGCTGAAGGCGTCATTCACCTGTTAAAGAAATACGAAGAGAATATGTCTGCAAGGTAAAAAGCCTAATACGAGCTTTTCTCGTTGACTATCTTGATCTCCGTTCCTTGTTGACTTCTAATCTACTGAAGATTACTACTACCTGTTCACTGTCATCTCTGTGTGTTTTTCCTCAATTCCATGGTCTTTTTTTGTGTGTATCTAAGCTATGGTGTAGTTCCGGGCATTCTTGATTGCTCATCTGTCGTGAGAATGGTTCCCTTGAACTACTCCTTACTGGCCTACTGCTCAAATTCTGTTGAACCCTTTTGGGGATTTCTGCTGATTGATTTTTTGTGATCTATGGTGGTTATTGGTCAGCTAGATGAAAAAGGCTGTAGAATTGTTTTGGTTCATTCTCTTTGAAAGATAAAGACTTCAGCCCTAAGGATACCACAAGATATATTGAATTCTTTTAACATATTTTTTCTGTATTCTTAATTCTTTTGTTTCTTTATTATACTTGAATGGTTGCTTCTTGTCGCTCACTTCCAATGATTGAAAATACTACATTTGCAGGTTTATCCATCCAACTTGGTGGACGTTGAGAGGGATTATTTGTCCATGGATAAACGTTACCCCAAGCTTTTTATTTTGCCAGAATGTTCCAAGGTACATTTTGTTTATTTGAAATTGAAGCTCCTCTATTCTTTATTATTGAAATTGACTTGGAGGGATAACTTGTTTCAGGTAGTTGTTAATTGGTCAAGGGGTGACCTTAAAATTCCTTTCCATACCCCAGTCAGGTATAATTGCTCTTATTTTGTATTTTTTCTTGTTGTTCATTTCTATTTGTTTTGTTCATCGTCTCATTATGAAGTTATTTCTTTTATGAGATCTTCATATACCCTGTATGCGAAAGAATGCACCTGATTAATTGTTATATATGATATCCGTCTTGTAACATTGCCACCACTCTAGAACAATCTGTAAGCTTTTATTTATTTGGATTTCAAAAGCTGGTGAATTCTTTCTATGCAAAAGATTATCTAGCCTTGTAAGGCTATCATTTACAGACCATATCATTGGCATTTTTTCAATCTATAGTCATTATACCTTATAATCAATTTACAAAAAAACACTGTTCATTTCAATTTTTATTTTATCCTCCTAATAAATTTTTATTTTTCACCCTTTATAAATTTTTATTTTTCACCTTCAATTTCTATAAGATTACATTTTACCTGATAAGATTATTTATAGTTTCATAATAATAATAATAATAATAATTTGTTATTACCACAACTATTAAATATGCTTTTGGACCGAACTATATCGCATAACACTCTATAACTAATAGTGTAAGCAAATTTGTTAAACACGCAAGATTTTCTAGGTGATAAGTCTAACATGGGATGAAATGGTAAATTAAAAATTGAAAATTGCTTAGAGTAATTTAATAAAGTGATAGAGATACTAAAATTATACATTTAGTTTTGAACAATATATAAATAAAAAAATATTGCAAATGACACCATAAAGTATCTAAGTATAAAACTACATATTTTGGAGAAATGTTAAGTAATATTAGTAGAACCTAACTTTGTTGAAAGGTAAATTAGTCACGTAATTTTACATTTTACTTATCAATCTATGATTTATTACCTATAATTTATGTAAGGATAAGAAATTTAAGTTATATGGTGCTAGCATCACTTTAATATTCTCCTACACATGTTTTACTTTGTATGTATGT
>JAUEJL010087173.1:0-14630 GCA_032274825.1 Drosophyllum lusitanicum
AAATTTAAATGCCTCTACAGAATTAATTAATTACAAATATGCCACATTCATTTGTAGCCTTTGATTAAATGATCTAACGGCTGTAAAGTCTTCTCGCACTTCTCGCAAAAATATTGCTTATCGCATGAACCTTTCTCTCTCTCTCTCGAGGGTCCAATTGAGAATCATTATTAATGCGAGAACCAATTTTAGCCGTTCATTTTGAATAATAGAATTCATGGATTAAAAGCGTGTGGGATTGAGTGTGGCAGTGTGCATGTAAGGAATTCATGGGTGGACAATCCAATTGAAGGAGGAGGAATTGGACGGCTAAGATTGGTTCTCGCTGTTCTCGTACGAAAAACAATTCTCGTTTAAACTTTTCCCTAAGTATATAAATCTATATATTTACTAAAATTTTAATATTTACATAAAGATATAACATTAAAGGATATAAAACTATATAGGCTAAATTCACACTTTTTTATACAATATTCTAAATTATAATTTTACAAATTAAAAAGTATGTTTCAGTTTTTGATTTTAGTTATATTCAATTATTTTTTTAATTTGTATCTTTTTATTGGAAGAAACTATGTGTCCCAATATAATGATATAGATATGTGTGATGAAAAACAATATGAATATAGATGTGAATATGATATTACGTGGTTCACATTCGATCCATTATCATCCCTAATAGCCACTCCTAAACTCTCCCAAAGGCTTAATAACACCTAAAACAACATACAACAAAACAAATACACAAAGGCTAACACAGGTTTGGAACTCTACGGACTTGGTTGTAACTCTATATATGGCCTTGTTTGTACAATTACTAGACACTTCTAGTGACTTCCAACTTGATTATAAGGGCCTTTAATCAATAGAATAACCAAGTATATATACGGACATCGTGAAACATTTGTTAAGTGTATCAACTTTTTTTAATTCGTCAATTCAACTATAGATTTGAATCTTGGTCAAAATCCAATTAAAACCCTAAATTTAAGCATCATTGCATACAAAACATGGGAAAATGGCAAAATTCATTCATGGAATTAATAGTGGGAGCATGACAAACAATATATAAAAAAAACAAACTTTAATGTATAACTTTCAAGTTGTAGGAAGATACAAGCGTGCTACATATCCATAAAAACCCATGACAAGTCGGATGTAGTAGCAAATAGTCGAAGGCTACTTAGTCAAATACTACAACATAAGTGCAAGAGCCTGAGCTAGGTGCAAGTAATAGTTGAATTAATAGTGAGACCATGGCCCATGATGTCACAACTTCTATGCTGTTGGCAACAACTATTTTCATCACCTGCTAACTTTTCAGCGTCAGCATCAGCATCAGCATCATGTCAATGTTGTATTTTAGCAGCAAAGACTTCAACAACTCCCAAAATTTTCTTCCTAGGGTGTAGCCCCGTAACCCACGCCCAACCCGCCCGCTCTTTCCCTAGGGGGACCCATTGTTAAGTCTTTGTAGTTGCAATAAGGTCAAGAGTAGATAAGAATCGACACTTCTTGACCTTTATTCAATTGTTTCCTAATAATCTTGCTCGATGTGCTATTTTCAATAGCATATATATACAGATATCAAGATTTAGCCACACTATGAATAAACTAACATCACCCATTCCAAGAGTTGTCATGCTTCCCGGGTGTATTGACTAATTTCCTCAAAATACTTCTTGATTAATCGTTTCTCCTATGTAAACTTAACTTTTACAAGAATCTCATATGACAACTCGTTTGCTTGATGAAACTTGTTCTCACCTCCGTATGAAACGCCAATGATTTTCCAAAATTAACCATACCAGATGGCAGAATGACTAAGTTTGGTTTTGAAGTTGTGGATCTTGCTAATATAAATCCCGATACATTGTTCGGCTAGTTGCAAGGTTGATATAAATCTATGTTGATAGCTCAATAATCTTTGTATGTGGTTGAAGTTGGACGGCTAGAGTTTCGTTAGGGGTGTAACGAATTTTTTATTAATTTTCTATTGTTTTAATAAAAAAGAGGAGTAAGAACTGTAAATGAACTATCTTCACATGATTATGATAATAGCTTAATTTAACCCATGTTCATTAAAGAACTGCTGACGTTAAAGTGCTCAAAAACAAAAACTAATGACGTAATTTTAAAAAATTAAAGAACTAAATCAGAAATATAAAACTTAGGGTTCGTTTGTGTAAGAGTCTAAAGTTAAAGAATAAAAATGAAAATGAAGCCAAAGTGCCTTATCATCATCTTCATCGTATATATGATGGGTATGGATAGAACACACAAAACATAAGCCAAGGAAAACCAGAAGAAGATGGCCTCCTCCTCTGCTTCCACTTCGGCTACTCTCACTCTATCATCCATCCATCTTCATCAAGAACCTAAATCATCCCTAATCTCCTCCTTCACTTTCAAACCTAACCCCAAAACCAAAATTTTGGTTTTACAATCTCAATCAGAATGCATTAGACCCACCAATTTCAAGTCTATTTTTGGATCTTACAAGAATTCCACATTTTCGGTCTCTGCGGTTGCCGCTGAAGCTGAGTTGGATGAAGACGTTGAGGAGGATGTTGGCGGTGGCAGTGTCGCTACGGCGCCTCCTCCTTCACCCACTAAGCCTAAGAAAGGAAAAGCTGCGTTGCCTCTTAAAAGTGACAGGGTACGTGTTTGTTGAATTTATCATCAATTCTATTTCATTTTATTGTAAATTTGTGGGTGATTTTAGTTTGATTCGGTAAAGGATTTCGGATTATTGAATCCCTTTATTGCCCAATGAAAGCCACCTCGAGTTCAATGTTGATTTTGTCAAAATTTCACCTCCTAAACGTTTCTGTTCTTGTAGTTCTTGCATATTGTTGAATGTATTCTGATAGTTTTTAGCTCAAGAAAGTAATTCCTGTCTATTTTAAGTTCAGTATATTCATTACACATTAGAAAGTCAAATGTGGATTGATTACAATAAATCCCAAAGACTACTAGTTCTATTAATTTATACTAATTTGTACAGTAATTCATGTATATGTATATGAGCCTACTAGGGGAGCTATCCAGATTAAATTGTATCAATTCCTCATTGATTTCAGTTGAATCAAATTTGTAACACTCAATGTTTTAAGCATTAGACTATTAATCAGCAATCTCAAGGATAGAGGGACCCTATCAACCAAAGTTGATGGTAATCATGCTATCAAGATTGTAAGGTGATTACTAATGGGCAAAAAGGTAACTTTGGTTTGCCCGAAAGGGACATTTTGCGACTTTGTGATGGAGAAGTAGGAATCAATCTGTCCCAAAGAATAAAAGCAACAAGAATCATGGTATAAAGATCGTCTTTATCACTACCATCTTAGTTTTGGTTGATTCTTTGTAGCCAATTAAGCTTTAAAACTTATGGAATTTATCCTGCTCTCTCTGAATACAACTGTTTTGTCAATTGTGCGCACTACCAAGAATAGCCATTTTGTTAATCAACATTTCATGTGATAACACACGGCTTTAATAGACCATTGTCTTGATCCTTAAATCGGGTATGATAACACACGGTTTTAATAGTCCTTTGTCTTGATCCTTTGTACCTTTTGGTCAGTTTATGTATTCCTTTCTTAACCTGTAAGAATTTGTACGTCCAAACAGTTGATTAATTGATTATTACAACTTGAAACAACAAAACACATCCGAACACTATTTTCTACGGTCCTTTTAATTACATCCTTGAAATCACGTAATCACTTTCGGAACACATATTCCAATACCCCCTAAATAGCACTTGAAAATGTGATAAATCAATGTAGTCTTGTCAAGAAAACTTATACGTCGGTTGAGTGATATTTTATTTTTTTTGCCCAAATTTGGTTTTTCAGAGTAGGTCAAAGAGATTCTTGGAAATTCAAAAGCTAAGGGAGAACAAGAAAGAATATGATGTGAAAACTGCAATTTCTTTGCTCAAGCAAATGGCAAGCACAAAGTTCACCGAAAGTGCAGAAGCACATTTTCGTCTTAACATTGACCCAAAATATAACGATCAACAGCTGAGAGCAACAGTGAGTTACCAGATACTTTAGTTGGAATTCAATATGAATATATTACACAATTTTGATAATTTCTGATGTTTCAGATCTTGTATTGTAGGTGAATTTGCCTAAGGGGACCGGGCAGGTTGTTAGGGTGGCTGTTCTGACTCAAGGTTTTCTCTCTTTTGCTTTGAATTATTTATCCTCTCTTCTAAATTCTGCTATAATTTTGACCTATTAGATAAAAGGTGTAGAAGTCACTAATCATTATCGTGTTTGATTCATTTCTCAATTGTTGAAATCCACAGGTGAAAAGTTCGATGAAGCAAAAAATGCTGGAGCAGATATAGTTGGTGGAGAAGACTTGATAGAGCAAATTAAAGGAGGATTCATGGAATTTGACAAACTGATTGCAACTCCAGATATGATGCCTAAGGTTTTACTTTTGCTTATTAATGAATCTTTACAAGGTAATTCTGTTATAGATAAATTATTATAAATGAATCATTTATGAATCAGGTTGCTAGTTTGGGTAAGATCTTGGGACCCCGTGGACTTATGCCTAACCCGAAGGCTGGGACCGTTACAACAACTATACCTCAGGTAAAACACTATCAACACATAGTTATGATATGCGCGGGTGTGTGTGTGCGTGTGTGCGTACATGCATACATACATACATTGACCATATTATACTTTGCAGACCATAGAGGAATTCAAGAAGGGGAAAGTCGAATTCAGAGCAGACAAAACAGGAATTGTTCACTTGCCATTCGGGAAGGCAAATTTCTCAGAAGAAGATCTTATCATAAACCTTCTTGCTGCAGTGGTAAAGCTAGTTTTTTATTTGCTTTTTAAAATTTTAATGCATAGAGACTATTTTCTGACAGATTTGGTTAATAATTTGGCAGAAATCAGTGGAAACAAACAAGCCAAGTGGGGCGAAAGGAGTATACTGGAAAAGTGCTCATATATGTTCATCAATGGGGCCTTCAATCCGGTTAGATATAAAGGACATGCTGGATTTTAAGCTTCAGTAGAAAAATGTCTAAAGAATGTAAAACCATAGATGTAAATTGAATCATCCATCTTGCTGTTTAATTAGCTTCTTGGGTTCTGTTATTGGAAGATAGGGTGATGCAGCAGTATTACATGGTTGACAAAAGAGGAAGAGCAAGAAAGCTATTTCTTGGATCAACATTCTCATTAGTGTTCTTCCTTTTTATGCCAGTTCTACAATACACTTTATGATTGTTGTTTTGGTTCAAAGTTTTTATGTTGGTTTTTTGGTGAATGGGTTTATTGTAACTATGGTATCTGACATATTTTGTCCAACTAGTCAATGAGGTCCATGCAAAAAGGCAACTGCATATCACATTTCTTTAGCTTCTTCAATTGCACTTTCATGATTGTTATGCAACATTTCATATAATCTGACGAGAAAATACTAGATGTATCACAAATTTGATGAGTTGGATAATGCCCCAACAGGTCTAAACACATTTTGTTACGAGAAAGGTTGTATATATCCGGCATGGGTACTGGGTGTTGTCATACTTACAATCTTACACGCATCCTAGATGAGAATATTTAAACGAGTAACACACTTTTCAGTTCAAATGTTTATGAGTGTGATAACTGATAACATCAATAATGTATGCTGAAATATATCCTATCCCATTTGTTATAAAATGGACCATATTGAGTAAACAAAATGTTATTTAAAAAAAATATGCAGTATATATATACAAGGAGTTGCTTTTTTTCGCGAATATAGATCTAACATCCAAACATAAATATTCAAAATAAACAATGTGTGAAAGAATTTAAACATTTAGGATCTTTCTAATATATAATGTTTGGGGTGTGTATATATATAGGGGAGGGTTCAAACGAGAACTGTTTTTCGTACGATAACCAATCTTGGCCATTCACGTGGTAAGTGGAATTCATGGATGAAGAGCGTGAGGGGGATTGAGTGTAACAAGGTGCATGTAAGGAATTCATGGGTGGACAATCCAATTGAAGGAGGGGGAATTGGATGGCTAAAATTGATTCTCGAGGTTCTCGCAATTAAAACAGTTTTCAAATGAACTTTTCAATATATATATATATATATATATATATATATATATATTTGTATGCAATTCATGTTTATCTTTATTTTTATATAAATTGTGATGCAATATTATAATGGGCAAAATACATGAATATACAATTAACTTTGTCTTAATTGTCATTGTATACAACTAACTTTAAATTCTTAAAAATAATACAACTAACTTTCAAAAAAAATTCATTGTATGCAAACAACTTTTTTCTATGTCTAGTCTTTAGTTACCATTGTATACAATAAACTTTTCTATAATTTCCATAGTATACGACAACTTGCATACACTGGGAGGATTATAAAAGTTGATTGTATTATTTAAAAAAAAATTGGTTGTATACAATGATAATTAAGACAAAGTTCATTGTATTTTCATGCAATTTACCCTATTATAATTATCGAACGAAATGTATTTTTCTAGTATACAATTTTAAAAAATATATTTTTTAGATAAACATCACATTACGCAATATTATAAGTATCCAACGATATGTACTTTTCTAATATACAATTTCGAAGAATGTATTTTTATAGATGAATATCACATTAGGATAAAATTATAAAAATTTGTATGTATATAGATAATAATGAAACAGTTACAAATATATATTCATTTTTACACCGAACATTATATTCTAACAAATATAAATGAAAAACAAATAACAAATAAAATTAAAAATATGGATGTGTACACTTTCAGAAAACATAAAAAAAAAAAAGCAAAATTGAAGTTGGAGCTTTCATGGAGGAAAAAAAGAAGTAAAAGTCCCCGAAAACTTTCTTTATTGTGTTGTCACTCTATCGATAGAGAAAGATATTGTTATTTATGTGACTTTATGTAATATAATAGTTAAGAGAGAACCTGATAATTGTTATATTATATAATTTGTAGGTTGTATTTCCTATCTTATGTTGTTTTGCTTTTTATAAGACATCTTTGGGAAAAAAATTCGAACAAATGTTTATAGTTACATCCTATACTGTAATTCAATTTATTATTTATCTTTCCTGGTATACACTAATTTTGAAAACACATAGTATTTCATGATTTTTCACAATCCCCCACAAACATATTAGAGCAGGGGCGGACCTAGGATTTGAAATAGGTGGTAGCACATCCTCGAAAAAATCGTAATTTATACGATGCGAGATCAAAATTTAAACTACGCGGACAAAATTGGTTGGTGTTCCGTGCCACCACCGGCTTGGCTTTGGGTCCGCCCCTGTATTAGAGCATGTGCAATGGTAGGGGTTGGCGCCCAGGGTGGATGAGGCTGAAGAGATCGGTGTATGGGTCAATCGAGGTTCTCCGACGAGGGTGGTTTGGGATGGGAATTTGTGTTTTTCTAAGCCGGTCGGCTTCAAGCGTTTTTTTCATTGGGAAAAAGTTATCCAGAGTCACGATAAACTATTACAAAGATTTTTTAATGTGAAAGTTATAAAGGAGAATAAGTGATTGTGCCATTAAAATAACATTCAAGATAATCCAAGGTCCAATGACCACTTTTGAATTATGATGCTCTAATTAGAGAGGTGTTTTTGTTCATAAAGTTGATACAATTAGTTAATTATCTTCGAGATGCTACTAGGGGTGTTCGTTAATTGGTTTCACCCGAAAAATCATCCAATACAATCCAGTTCGGGTTAGTTGATTATGACTTAACTGGATTTGGATTGGTTTATGGATACACCCGAATATTTAATTAGTTGTATGGTTTGTATTTGGTTTTTTTAATTTTTTTCATTCCGGGACCGCCCGAATATCTAAACAATTAAAGAGAATGCATTTCAATTTTTATAGGTTACCTATTTTTCACTTTATCGGTTAATGAATTTGGTAATATTGTGATCAAGTGTCATGTGTGACTAACTGATTAATGGTAAGTTTTCTATGTCTTTTTTTGGCAAATTGCTTATTTGATTTTATGGGTTCCGATGTCTATTTAATTGGATTGGTTTGATTTAGTATAGTTTTGGTTTGGATTATGGCCGGTTATTTTTTTTTTTCTAAAATCCAATTAAACCAAACCAAATAAATCCATAAAACCGATAACCGACCGATTAAACACTCATAGATGCTACTGTTTAGACCTCTATTGGTGACAACTTTTGAATTTTGATGCTCAAGTTAGACTAGGAGCATTCATCCCTCTCATTCTTATTGTCACGTCAGTGCTATATCATTTTTACCTCACATCCCACTCCTATCACTTAACCCCTACATCCATCTCCCTCAACTATTCCATCTTATACTTATATATACACACACAGAGTTAAAAAAAATCAAATTACAAACCAGATGGGGGGTTAAGGGGGTGGGGGCGATGGTGGTTACGCACCAACCAGCTACGCATCAGCTGGTTGGATGCACCCACTATTAGACTATGAACATCTATCTCCCTTCTTTCACTTGCCATATCAGCGTCACATTATTTTTTCTTTTCATCCCTCTAACCCTCATTCATATCCATCCCCTTAACCATTTTTTATTTAAAAATAAATAAATAAATAAATGTAGAGAGAGAAGAAGAGAGAGAAGGAGGAAATCCCAACTTAAGTTTAAACCGGCGTTAGTTTGAACCAACTTAACCCCTCACTTTAGATTTAAGAGCATGGGGTTGACGGTGTGGATTGAACCTTATGCTCCATCCTAATGCACAAGATCTTAGAGAGGTGTCTTTGTTCATAAAGTTGATATAATTAGTCAATTATCTTCAGGATACTAGAGTTTAGACCTTTATCTTATAAACTAATTAATTTAAAATTTTATAAAGGTTACACAATCACGTATATTATATCGCCGGGATCAAATACGCATGATTTCCAAATTGGCGCACTGTAATCTTTGCCCTTTGTTAATTTGGTCAAAATTGAAGTCGAGAATAAACCTTCACATCACCCAAAGAGTCAACGGCCCGCGTTCTTTAAACGCAGCTTTTGGGTTCACGTATATGCTTTATAAAACGCTCATATCCATCCATCCATCAAAGCCAACACCAAGCACATCACAAAGATGCAGATTTTCGTCAAAACCCTAACCGGAAAAACTATCACCCTCGAAGTCGAGAGTAGCGACACCATCGACAATGTCAAAGCCAAGATCCAGGTTTCAGTTTCTGATTTCAAGTCCCTTTCTTTCCCCTTCGTTTTTCCAGTCTCTGATTCTTGTATTATCAACTCCAACTGCTTCCGCTACTGAAATTGATAGAACTAGGGTTTTGAATTTTATGACTCTATATAGTTTATGATCTCTTATGGTGGATTTGAGGTTGTACTCAGTTCAGTTCCATAATCATCTATATGTTACTTGCTTCTCCATTTGTTTTATGTTTTGCGTGTATAGGCTTGTTTTTTTTCTTAAAGCGAGTAATTCTATTCTTATTAAGCTCTATAGATGCATTTGTATATCTTCTTGTTTCAACTTTTGTGTAGCTTTGTCAAGGTAACACTCCTGCGAAAGTTCTAGAGTAGATTTTGATCATGCTCTGTGAATCATGTTACGAACATAGATATCTTGCTATTCATTTCTAGCAAAATTGCCTTTTTGTTATTACTATAGATATGCTTTTATCTTCTCTTCTGATTATGTGGATCACTTGCAATTACTTTGCTAATTTTGGTTGCTAAGCTGAGAGTTGTTTGCATTTTGAAGGACAAAGAGGGTATCCCACCAGACCAACAGAGGTTGATTTTTGCTGGTAAGCAATTAGAGGATGGACGAACACTTGCTGATTACAACATCCAGAAAGAGTCGACACTTCATCTTGTTCTAAGATTGAGAGGAGGAACTATGATCAAGGTCAAGACTCTTACCGGAAAAGAAATTGAAATCGACATCGAACCAACCGACACAATTGATAGAATCAAGGAAAGAGTTGAAGAGAAGGAAGGAATCCCTCCTGTTCAGCAAAGGTTTACCTTTCTTATGCTCTACTCTTATAAACTACCATCAAATTTTTAGTAAAGTGTATGATAATGGATTGATTGTTGCTAGTTGCTCCCTGTTTTTAAACACTGAATATGATATAGTTGATGCATACTCGACCTATATGGCTGACCCAATATTGGGAGCAGTTTATGCTTCCTGCTTTGGTATTCAGTCTATCACATAGTGGGATAACCCCTTAATTGGTGTTCCCTTAGTTGCTGTTCTTCTCCTTTTTTCGTTTCAGTTAAAATTTTTTTTCTTATCCCTGATTGAAAGGACATATATTTGATTAATATCATCTCTTTTAGTCAAACATTCATTACCATTGGGTCGCAAAGTTGCTAATTGCTCAAAAAATATTACACGTCCTAAGTCTAGACAGATTTCCTTCAATTTACTTTGTTTTTTCCAAATAAATTGACTATCATTTCATAGATTTGTCACTTTTGATCTTTTTTTCTTTGTTTAAGATTCATCTTTTTTAGCCTTACATCTAAACAGACTCTTCACTCCAAGTCCCTTCTTTGTCCTTTGCCTTTATGTAGTATTTTTTAAAATCATTTAACAATTTATGCTGGACCCATGTATATATGGCGTGAAGAGAAATAAAGATGGGACCCACTAAATGGAGATGGAAAAAAGTGTGATAAATGAATGTTACCCTACTGTTAAGAGAATTCTTAATGATAGAATTTGCAAGGTAATGTTGTGATTCACAGCTAAATGTTAAGAATTTCACCATTAATACTGAAAGTATGCTAAAGAGTAAAAATCATGTATGAGATACAACTAGTATGATGGACATGAAAATGTTTGTAAGAGACTGAACTTAAGGTTTGGGTTCATTGATGAGTTTGAGTGCAAAGGCAGGAGCGATATGTATTTAACTTTTGACAGTACAGGCTATAAACTCACATACAAGTATTTTTTGAGTACATATATACTCTAGGGAGTATTATAAACAGTAAATATATGTATGTTGATACTGAACAGAACTATCTATAAACAGATTGGATACTGAATAGGCTGATTTCTTAAATGCTGATTATGTAACCAGAATAAGCTTTAATCCTAAAACGGGTGTTATTTGACATTATATCCAATTGGTAGGGAGAAAGAGAAACAATTCCTTTCTGTGTACGTACACTTCAGCAAATTCCTTGTTCTTCCTGGTCTCAAGATCTTTTGTCACTATTAATCATTTTAGCTGACACTGAGTTCTATATTATCCTGCCAATGGTTCATTTGTTTTTTAATAAAATTGGTTTATGGACAGTGCTATCTATATATGCATGAAGTGGAGCTAGACAGTGGGGTAGCCTGTTAGTTATGAATCACTCAATTGAGTGGAAACACAAGCAGTTTTTTTTAATGTATATAGTATGATTTTTTTTTTAAGATTATGCAACTAAACATATGAAAACTAGATATTTATTCTTTATTGGTTTAATACATTTATTTATACTTGATAAATGTGTAATTTCTTAGCAATGCTTCATTCAGTAAGGGGCTACAGAAGAGTTTATCTTACACATCAAACAATTGTTTTTACAGAAATTTTGATACCGAGTATATCATCTCTATATCTATGTAGTGGTTTGTTGTTGAAAATGGTGATTAATGGTGGGAGTGTGTGTTTGGTGCAGGCTGATTTATGCTGGGAAACAGCTCGCGGATGACAAAACAGCAAAGGATTACAACATCGAAGGGGGGTCTGTACTTCATCTAGTTCTTGCATTAAGAGGCGGTGCCTGTAATCTTTAGAGGACACTTCTCCCATGTTCTCAAACTTTACATAATTGAGGTCGCACTCGATAATGAGACATGCCTTGTCTGATTGCCTACATGACAGTGTTATTTGTATCTCTATTTTTACTTGATTTGGTACCTTTTTATCCTTTTTTCTACCAATGCATTGCATATTGGTGACCAGAACTGGATCTTAACTAGATCTCTTCTCTCTTTTTTCTTTGGGTTTGATAGTAGCGGCAAATTAAGTTCTGTACTATATATTAATATAGAGTTGTGTTCAATAAAGTCTATGTAAAAAACAGTCCTAAAATTTTAATATTCAATCATAGGTGATTCAGTATACATTCACATGTGATTTATAAAAGCATCACATATGAATTACGAAAATGCCACTTAACCCAAATTTTTAAAATGCAATCTGGACCATTGATGCCATTGATCTAAAGGCTAAAATTAGTCTCTTAGGACTATGAATTAATTATAAACTATATTAAACATTCTTCTACTAATCTTTAAATATATATAAAAGACTAATTTTAATCATCTTTATTAAACAATCATATCCGTTCTTTTTAATCAATTTAAATCTAAACCATTTATTAAAATTGAAATTAAAATTTGATTTTTGGTAAATTAATTTCAGAAGTTATATGATTATATATATGAAATTTTAAATTAACGTACAACAAACAATTTTTTAATCATATATCTTCTTATAATTGTAACAATAATGATCGGCTCGTGTCGAAGTTTCTACCGCTGGTCTCCGTCTTGATGCGTCTTTCATCATTTTTTAAATTCTCATATTTTTCGTGTTTTATAATTATTAAATATCTTTTTATTGATAATTAATGTTTACTATTTTTTTAAACCAACCCGTGTATTACACGGGCATTTAATCTAGTATAATATAAAATACTAACCTTCACTTTAATTAGAAAATCCTAACATTTATTTTGGTTAAAATTAAACTCAATTTTGACTTTAAATGGTCAAACTAAAACTCAATTTTAACTTTAAATCAATTTAATTTGCGTTAAACTATTTCTGTAAGTTGAATTTCTTGTCCACTATATTAATTTAGAAATAAATATATTAAATCTACAGCAATAATAAAATTATTATACACATTCAAATGATCAAATTCTTTGTTCTAACTTGCGTTTATTATATAGATTATATATGAAAGCTTCCTTAAATAAAGGAAATATATGAAAATATACATGGCGCATGTTTGTATAAATTATATATCTATATTTAATGGATGTATTAATTGTATATGTTTATAGTTTTTCTTTTATAATTTTAATGTACAATGACTGATATAAATATAATTATATATTTATAGTCGTCTTATTTTTATCTATATTTTGATGTAAATTTTACTTTAATCTGACACAAAATTAAAAAAAAATTACATTTTTATTGGTAAAAAAACTATATATCATAACCATTGAAAAAAGAGTTACTCTATTTGAATTTGTGTAAATCGAAACGTAATGGCCCTTAATCTTTTCTAAATGGGAATATGTATTTTCTTGCTTATCTTCTTTATAAAACTCTAAACCACTGAACATATTTATGGTTAATTTTTATATAATGAATAACTAAATTACTAATCCTTTTCTATAAGATATTTTTGATTTAGAGTATATGAGAAAATATATCTACAACAGATTAGTGAGATACAATACATTTTTATGGGATAGTTTATGTTTGTGAATCCCTAAATCAGTTATATTTTTCGTTAACATAATCATACAAAGTTAAACTCTCGGTCTGTTTTGCGGTGCCAATGATTTCATAATAAAATATTGATTAAACTTGGATTGTTTTAATAAACACACTATTTGTAAGTGATTAACCGACCAAAGCTTTGCATGTCAAAAAAGAAGGTTATGAGTATGACATCCGAATTTGAGACAATGTTATTATGAGCCAATGAGGTGATTTATGTATTGGTTATAATTTATAATTTGGGTTTTATGTAATAACAATGAGAAATTATGATTAAATTATATTTTAAAATGATCCTTAAGATTTTAAAATTAAGAAGCATTAACTATTTATATTTAGATGTTTGACAATCATTTTTAATATACTATGTTTTTTATAATTATACTTTGATAAAAATAATTATGACTAATTGTGTATCACATGAACGTCTAACAAATGAAGAGGGTGAACACAAATGATTGCATAATATCAATGAACATCTTTTTGGTCTAAATTATTTCTAAGTGAGAGTAATTTTGTTTTAACAAATGAAGGGGATGAACACATAAATTGTAACATCCTATATTTGGGCCTGGTAGTTATTTAGGCTTTGGTACGTTAACACGTGATTACTATTTGATTAATGGTTATTTAATTATTAGTAATTATACTTTTAATTAAGTTATATATATATATGTTCGTTTATATATATATATATATATATATATGTATATATATATGTACGGATGTGTGTAAGCATGTAACTTGAAATTGAGTTAATTGCATGACACCTCATGCTTCTTCTTTTGAGAAACACATACGTGGTTATTAATTGGTTTAACTTCAGAGTTAGGAAACACTTTGAAATCTGCCTTAGTGTGTGTTGTGTGTGTTTTGAGAGAGAAAGAAGAAGAAAGCATAAACTTGAAATTTTGGAAGTAAGGATTTGTGTGTGTTAATTCAAAGTAAAGGTATGATTATATTCCTTGTATGAATCTGATCATTTTAATATGATTTGTTGATAAGTTTATGCTTGTAACATGAAAATACCATTGATGAAGCTTATATGTAAACTTGTCAAGTGGGTATTGCATGATATGGTGTTTTAAGGGGA
>JAUEJL010087184.1:0-14628 GCA_032274825.1 Drosophyllum lusitanicum
TGATGCTTATGGTTAAGTTTGTATTCACTAGCTTTTAAAGCTAACCCCCTTCTAGTATGTATGCTTTTGCAGATGCTATGCTTTGTCGTGCCTAGGATTGCTTTTGGTAGTGCTGGGACACTTGTTGCTAGTTGGCAGGTATGATGGTCGGTCGATATTGACGTTGGTAACACCCATTTGTAAAATTGAAAATCCGGTTGGGTTGTTTTCAATAAAGAAAATATTTTGATAGGACTTCCGTTGTTTTGTTTATCAAGCTGAAGTATATTAAATATCTTTTAAAAAGATCAAAAGTTGACCCAGAAATCGCGGTGTTATAATTAGGTATCAGAGCCTAAGTTTGAGTGAATTGGACATCTGATTTGGTGTTCAGTCTCAAACTCGGGCTTGACCATCATAGCGTCCCAGAGTTGTCGTGAGTGAGTTGTGTAATATGTGCAGATACTTGTGTGATAAGAATGCTTCTTGCTTCAGTGTTGCTAAACTAGGTTGTCTGAAGATAGGATTGCCTAGTAGAATGAAATTCACGGCCTGATTATAAATCATAAGAAGTAGATTGAAAGCAAGAAAGTGTTGAACCATGAATTTAAATAAGCATGTACAACTTATGATAAGTGTCTCAATAGTACAAATTGGCAGAATTGTGCAAGATAACTCAAAACGAGAACAGTAAAGGTTTAAAATAAGATTACCAATATATTTATTGGTTACATAATGAAGTAAGTTAAGAAAACAAAGTGTGAGATTAAAGACATCAAGAAATATGAAATTGTAGTGATGATGAATCTAAACGTAAATAACCAAGTGTATATAAATTATGAGTAGAAAGTGAAGTTTAGAACAATCTAATGTAATCAGATTGATAATACTAAGTAAGAAGTGATGCCTGATGAATAACCAAAATCATAGTAGTCTTGTTGCTACTAGTAGTAAGATAAAAAAGGGGAACTGTTCCCAGTTTCTATGAAAAGTAGCAAGTAGTAAATAAGAAAGCCTGATCACGGATTCTATTTTGAATCCTGAAGTATAAAGCACAGTAATGAGGAATAGTTGTATTAAGATAAATGTCAATTAAAGTCAAGTATTAATTGTTTACAATAGTTCTAATTTTAAATAATTAGAATGATTGTCGAGAAATGTTAAGTTAACATAAATTGATAAGAGTCAAATTTAAAATACAAAGATATCGAGGAAGTATACTTTAAATATGGTGTGGTACCTCAACGGTACATGATGTCTTGTACTAAATGAAACTTTGGTGATGTGTAAAACACTATAAGTGTGTCGATGAAATATAAAGTGGTCAATAAGAGAAGGATTGTGGATTCACGATTAGTTAACCCAAAATGCTGGATGAAACTAAACCAAAGTAAGACTAACTCTATGGAGTTAGCAGTATTCCTTGGTGTTAAAAGGAAGTCACAAGTCAATTGAATTCAAATATGTAAGGATGATTAAGCAATGCATCAAGAGATGAAAAGTAAGAATGAGGTTCTTAGGCGACCTAAAGAGTTATGTAATTGTAATTAAAACTTTAATGATGAACCATTCGTGGGATAGAACGTGGAAACGAATAGTGGTCATAAAATCATGTTAAGATCTAGTGTAATGAGCTAAAGGCTTGACTTTTATTGTGTGTCTAACTGAGGAAACATGTGTGTATAAATGAATTGATGCATGGGAATTCTAGTGTAGTATGAATTTCTAGAAGTTATTAAGTTCACCTACGGGTGTAAAAGTGAGCATAAGAATAGGGATTCTTACGGGTGAGTTAAGAAAGATTAAGTATGTATCTAAGTATATGTGGTGAAGTCACGAGTAATGAAAGAGATTACAGAAATAAAAAGTATAGCGGTGATGATAATGAATAAGTGATGCATATATACAAATGAATTTTAGTTGATGTTATGAATGGGTAATGTTTTTTATAAACACCATTCCTAACAAAGACGAAACATAATACCATTCAGAAAGATGTAATGTGAAAGTAAGAATTGTTAGAATTAATGATATGTGAGGTGTTACTTAATCTATTTAAGATTGTACCAGACAAAGTATATATGTAATAAATGAATTGTGGAATTAAAATAATACTTCGGGGTATTCCAAGTGTAAAATAACTTTTTGAGTAAGTTAAGAATTACACTTGCGAGTACAAATGACTTTGATAATGATGACCCATTTGGATGGCTCAAGAGAGTTAAGGATGCCCTGATAAGGGAAACTTAAGCAATATATTGGAATTAATAATGTGAAATATAGAGAATATTGATGAAAAGTAAAGTAAAGTGCATGTAAAAGATGAATGTTAGATAAAGTAACTAATAGGCAGCAGGTTCTCTTGAACACTGCCTCGGATGAAAGACATAAAACCTTCATAAGTGTATAATGTGAATACTAGTAAAGCTAGTGTAGCATTAAAGTGTCAAGAAGCAAATACAAAACCAAGATTACATAACCTGTTTTGGTTATATAGTAAGTGAACATCTTAAGTACACAACGTGATAAAGCTAAGTTGATTATGCGAGTAAACCAATCCAATGATGAAAGAGAATAATAAGAATGTAATGTCAATAATTGATTCACCAAAATTTATTAATTAATTAGGATAATCCTTGCCTAAGGATTAGTACTTAAACAAGAGTGTGTCTACATGTAGAATTCGACCTTCCAAAGTAAAGTATAATGTACAGATAACTAAAAGTGTTCACCAAATAGCCACAAATGAAACTAATGTTAAACATCAGTGATCAAAGTATAGAAGTGTATGTAATGTAATGAAATAAATAGATAGAACTATAGAAGTATGTGTCTGTGCATGTATGTGTACGTGTATGGATTAAAGAAATGAATGTTTAAAGTTTAGTTAAGCATGTATGTGTACGTGTAAGGATTAAAGAAATGAATGTTTAAAGTTTAGTTAAGTTGCCCAAGATGACTACATAAAAGAACACGTGAATTATGATAAGAGAAGTAAACATTGTATGTATAGTTTGAGCATAAGTTGAATGGTAACCTATATGCAAGATTTTGAGAAATCTATGATGTGATAAGTTAGCATGGGTTAATGTTGAAACCCAAAGTGTTCTGTTCAAGGTTTGTTGGTAGTATTAAGTCTGATTGTAAATATTGTTCATCTTAGAATGATAGTGGTGGTTTAAAACTACGTGTTTAACCATGGTAGGATTCCGAGGATGGAATCCTTTTTAAGGGGGGTAGATTTGTAACACCCCAAAATGGGCCTAGTTGTACCCTTTGCATTTAGGGTTGTATTCTTGTGAAATAAATAACAATTCCAAATTTAAAGGAGGACGATATGCATATTGTTACTACTAAATGAGGTGTTGATAAAAAGTTGATGAAAACCGATAATAGTTATTAATTATGAAATGGTTTGAAATAAGGATTCCAAATATATCCTCGTTAGGATTTATGGATAGCGTTTGGATGAGTTGTAAGTTAAAAAGGGGAGTGAGATACCGGCCAAAAAGGGCCACCACCTAAAGAGGCGACAGCCCCTTTCTTCTTTTTCTGTTCTTTTGCCTTTTCTCCTTTATCTTTTTTTTCTTTTCTTCCTTTTCTGTTGCTTTCTTCTAAGAACAAACACACAAGTAAGTACCTCAAATATTTGAAGTTATAATCAAGTTTTAAGTGGAGAATAGGAAGAGAAGATTGCATCTATAATTTGGGGACAAGCAAGTATTATTATTTTAAAGTTTAAAGTGTTATTGGGTTAAATAAATTATTGGTTTAATATTTAGATTTTGAGGTTATAATCGAAGATTTGATGTTTATAAAGTGTCTAAAAGGTCCCAAACAAGCTTTGTAAGTCTTAGGAAATGTTTGGGATTGATTTAGTTGGTATTTGGTCAAGTTTTAATCTACAGAAAATAATGGCGGTTGCTATCTGTTCATGCGTCGCGCCGCGATAGTAACGGGTCAGGCCGCGACGAGCTGTTTAGGCACGACTGAGAATCATGCGTCACGCCGCAACAGATTAAGAGATCGCGCCGCAACACATTAAGAGATTGCGCCACAACACATTAAGAGATCGCGCCGCGACCGGCACGATGCGACGCGTCCGGGGCGTCAGTTAGCAGTTTTGCTATTTTTCGCGTATTGATACGTGGGCTGTTGTTATAGGTTAATATATGGACTGAAGGCATAGTTAGAAGATTAATACAAGCATTTTGGACCCAGGTGAGTACCGACCTAACCTTTAATCACTATGTAGTATTTGTGGGTTTGTTGATTATCTTGAGATGTATTCGATATATGATGAGTTAAAGAATATGATTTTTGAGGTTGTAATGTGAGTATGAACATGTGTAAGCTAATTTCATTTGTTGTTAGACTGTTGGTATGTGCATGAGTTAGTATTGATTATTGGTTAGCAATTGACCGATACCCGCAAAGATAAATATTAAAGATAATTAAATATGCTCCCAACCATGAGGAGCTAATGTTACCTATAATGGTATGGTATCTATCTGAACGCGCAAGCATTAATAATTCAAGAATGAGTGTTTAACGAAATATAAACCATAGATGCTAACTAAATGTAAGAAGATAGTTCGTGAGTGCTTGGCACTTGTGTATACTTAAATGCCCACTTTGTTTAGGATCATGATGATATGATCAATATGATGCTTATGTTGACTAGGATTACACTGATAGTGAACGGATATATGTTGTATGATTCATGCGATGATTATATGCCATGGATATGTTGTACTTGTGAATCTTACTCATCGAATGTGAGTAGAACTTGTTGTTATGTTGCAAAAGCATGCATGCTATTGGATCCTGATTGGATCAGTTATGTTGAACTTGTTGTTATGCATCGTGCTATTGGATCCTGATTGGATCATCCATGTGGTACTTGTATATGCTGCTCATCGTGTATGTGTGGATCTTGTTGGTTATGTGGTAAATGCATGCATGCTATTGGATCCTGATGGGATCACCTATGTGTATGTGATTGTCCGCGGACCTCTTGTGGCCATGTAACTAACATCAGCCGATGGCTGGATCCCAGGGGACCTATAGGTCATAATTCAGGATTAACGGTGACTCGAGGGTCCATTCTAGGTCGTGGGTTCTGCAGGACCACCGTTCCTTAATAGTTGGGGGTACTCGGCTACTCGCTGAACCCGAAGGAGCCTATGGCTCCATAACGATGCTTGTGTTTTCTTGATGTTGTTCATATAGCATGATGTCATTATCTAATATACTTAGCCCTAATATGACTTATTTGATATAAATAGACTAGTAGTGGTGATGAATGTTTAATATGAAGTTATGTAAGTTAATTTCACACTTTAAGTTAAAAAGTGGCATTTGATGAACCTTGTACATGTTTAGTTGCTTTCTACATGTTATTAATCATGTAAATAGGCTATATGCTAGTTGAGCATGTATTATGTGATGGTGTATATGTGTTAATCATATTGGGTTAGTTTTGACCCGTTTGTGAAATAACTTGACATTTTGCAGCTATTTAGGAATTGATTACTAATTAATGTTATGGTGTGTTCTCAGGAACGGAGACGACTCAGTGACATAAGACTACTGAGTTGGAGATTGGAGAACATAGGTGAGTGGACATTTAACTCTCTGATGGTTATTAGTTGTAACTATTATGGTTGCAACTATTGATGCATTGATAGACTGTTTAGTCTGTTGATTGATTAACTAGTTATGTGTTGATTAATCGTTGCGTCAGTGATATATGCACATGGTTGATGGGAAGTCAGCTTGGCTTGGCTATGGGTTGGGCTTGGTTGCTATCGGCTAATAAGTATTAGATCTTTTGATGCATTCGTTGCAAGTTAAGGGCATTATTATGTGAGAATAGCAAATATGCTATCAGTAAACCTTTGCTAGGCCGGCATTGGTTGTATGTTCTGCAAAACCGTCGCTCTTCTCGGTTGATTGTGTATTCGTTGTTGTTGTATCTTTTGCTTGTGGCTGATGCTATTTTTTGGTTTAACTTTCATTCACTTAGGTTTGTGCTAATCCCCCACCTTCCACTCCATTTTACATGTTTTGATAAGTCAGCGGTTTAGCTGGGAGTTGGTGTTGCTTGGGAATAATTGACCGCCACTCTGATTTAACTTTTAATGAGCCGTTTGTAACTATGTAAAACTGGATTTTTGATATACTGATGTTTTGAAAACAGTATGGTCATTGTTTACTTAATTACTTTGTAAACATGTTTGTATATCTATTTTATCGCTTCCGCAGTCTTTTAAAATATATATATATATATATATATATATATATATATAGGTTGAAATTTGTGGTCTTACACTATGAAAGTAGTCATTTGACAAAAGAGGTAAGGACTCTGTTGTTTCATAAGAATGATTTAGACTTTCGTAGTCGTATGACGCTTATGCTTTGGTTGTGGTTTGTCGTTTTTGTGTTTTCTTCCTCAAGTTCTTCTAGTTGTCCTCAAAGACCATTCTTGCTGTTAATCCCATATTCATACTTTCAAAGTTGTATAGTTGTTTAGCGATAATATTCTCACTAATCTGGGAATTAACAAAACCTAGACCCTCCTTTATTTTGGTGTACAGTTGACATCTTTCTTTTGCAAACGTTTGAAATCTTCTTCTACGGATACCTTAGTTGCTTTTAGGTCATGAATTATTACTTCGTTTTTAGATGTTAAAGTGGTTAATTCATTTTCTTTAGCAGTTAATATCTTTTGAAGTTCATCCAGATTTGGTTGTGGTTGAAGTTTGAATTTTGTTTTTAATTTTATGACTTTTAGATTTTGTCTCTCAATGTGATCAACCAAAGTTTGAGCATGTTCAATACTTACCTTGCCGTTACCAACCTCCGCTTCATTATCTGGATCATCAACCTCTTGATCATCAGCTTCCTCTTCATCACTGTCACTGGTGAAACTGATTTCTTGAGCCATGAGACAAAAAAGAGCTTGAGTCATCTCATCTTCGTCTGAGTTGTCAGTGTCACTCAGGAACTGGACCTCCCCCACCATCATTGCTTTCCCACTTGCTTTCTTCCTTGTCAGCCTCAACTTGGTCTTGTAGTACTCAACATCTTTCGCTTTTGGTTTCCTGCACTCCTTGATGTAGTGCCCAGTCCCACCACAGTTGTAGAACTTCTTTTCCTCTTCTTCACTTCCTCAGGCTTCTCAAACCTCTTCCTTATTTCCTGAAAACCATCCTTTCTTCTTGACCCCGAAGTGTATCTCTGCCGATTGTTTGTCTTTCCAAATATGTTCTGAAATGCCTTGAAAATCAGAGACATTGCTTTCATCACTTGCTCCATGTCAGATGTATCGGACTCCCCTTCAGATGTTTCAGACTCAGAAGCAATCTGTTTGCCTTTAGATGCTCTGGAGTGATATTTGGATCTCCTTTCAACTACAAGGGCGAGTGGATCAGAAGTTGCTTTTGCAGGTGTTTTTTACAGAACTTAATCCCGAAATTGATTGAAGTCATCATAGATTGAGTGGTGAGTTACAAGTTTGAGATTGCAGTTGATGTGTTTGTACAGCCTCATATGCTCTTGCCATTCCAAACCCAGTGCATTAATCTAGTTCACATTGATGTCTAGGTTAGAGTTGGTGACACCATGGTTTCTCATCTCATTCAAAAGTCTACAGAAGCGGCTGTAGGTGTCCATTAGAATTTCTCCGTCTCTTGACCGGAATTCACGGAAGGTATTGACAAGCTGGGTTTCCCTGATAAAGGCTCCTTGTTCGGTTCCCTACATTTGTTTCTTGACTTCATCCCAGATTGCTTTGGCTGATTTCAAGCTATCAATCTTAGAGTAGATTTTAGCACACAATCCTAGTTTGAGGTAGTACTTGGCTAAATTATCAGCCTTTGCATGATCCTTTTCTTCGGCTGTCAACTCATAGTGAAGTTTCAATCTTCTTTTAGTAGTAATTGGTGGGTTATTGTTGTGAACAGCCACAATAACTTTCTCAAACACAGCATCACCATTAAGTATGATGTCTTTCATCATTTCGCCATACTTCTCATTATGTTCGATAAAATCCGTGAATCTAACCTTCCATACATTGTATTCATTGCATTACAGGGCGGATGATTTGGTGTCTGTGCCAATGGAAAGAATCTCATTACTCGAGCTCATCTTCTTCTAAGGATGTTTCTTTGAAATGAATTGATAATGGTTAATTGGTTGGAAATCTGGTTGTGTGAGAGCTTTGAGTGTGGTATGAAAGGTCCGATTTACCTCAAGTAAGATGTAGAAAAATTATGAGTAGAGAGAATAACACACACTACACCTTGGCTAATGCTTTGATATATAGAATGTTGGAGTGCAAAAGGCCCTTGGCCATATGCCTATTTATAGGCAACGCCTAAGGCATGGCTTTTTCTACATTTTAACAAAAGTAACAATCTCCCCCTAAATGGAGAGAAAGACTATTACATTGAAAAACAGAAAGAAATATATTACAATAACGATCTATTGCGAATGCCAAACATGACCTGCCACCTCCGGATAATCCGCCTGCTATCCAATATCCTTTTGATAACCTCCATTGTCCTTACCAATCCAGCCTTCTCCAATTCGCTTAAAGATGTTTGCTCTTTTTTAGCCTTTTCTTGGAGTCTATGGTACACTATCTTGAGAGTACCATCCGAGTATGCCATCATATCCACCATTCTGATAAAGATCTTTCGTCTATGTTGATTTGTGAAGATGACACCTCTTTGACCTGAGAAGTTTGGATGATGTTCATCGATTATGGTCAATTCTTCTAGGGTTTGAAGATTTGCATGGCTCTGTACAGGTCTGAGCTGATTAACCTTGAGTTGATTACTCTTGGCTCCAAGTTGTAGATCATGCTCCTGTATGAACTGGATAAACTTTCTCATATATTTCATCAGTGCAGTTCTTCCCTATTGTTCCTCATATGATTTGTTCAACTTTGTAGAGAGCTCCTCATAGATAAACTCAATATCATGAAGCTTGACATGGCGGAAATTAGCTTCATTCAATGAGATCTTTTGCCCATCAGCCCTTTGAACATCATACACCACAAATTTGTACCTTAATGATTTTTGCAAGAAAACTCTAAGTACTTTGCAAATTGGGTATTCTGAAATGATCTGCTCTCTTGGCGTTTTGTATTCACTAAAGATATTCTCGTATCGTCTCCTTTGTATTTCATCAACACCCCTATGTTCTAGAGGAATCTTGTCTCTGATTTGACTGGCAAAGATTGTAGGAATACGATCTTCAAGAAAAGCAGCATTTACCCCATACTTACCCCATAACGGATTTTTCATTGCATCTCGGGTAAACATATTATGTCTATCAAGGCCTGGATCAGAAGAAGTTAGTACAGGAGGAGCTGGTTGGAAATTCGAAGGTATCGGCCAGTCTAACATGGGTTGAGTCTATAAAGCCTGCTCTGCTTGTAGATTCTTCCTCAAGATGTCGGCAGCTGACACCTGGAATTGTTTAGGTTGAAGAGGAAACAAATTGTGGACTTCCTCAAATATGCCTTGGAGGACCCTTGTGAGATTCAGCTTTTTAAAGGCATCCTCCATCTGTTTCTTAGTGACATGCTCCTTTGCAGGCTTTGCAACCTTTAAAGTAGCTGACTTTTTGAGCGGTTGGATCGGCATATCCTCAAACTGATCAACGATTCTGACTTCTCAAGCCCTTTCTGGCAATCTTTCGAATGTAAACTCATCTATCTGTTTTAACAAATCATCCGACTCATCCCTTTCCCCTTGATCTGCAGTTTCAGTTTTAAACTCAAATTCTGGAATGTCGGGTTCAGTTTCAAATTCTGGTTGTTGTTGTTGTAGTTGTTGTTGTTGTTGTTGCTTTTGCTGCTGTTGTTGTTGAGATGAATCCTTTGAAGTACCTGCTGATTCTGCCCTAATACCCATGGCTGCTGCTAATCGTTCGGTTAAAGGAGTGAAGGTCAAAACACACGCACGCTTCTCCCCCTCTTGACGATCATGATCAGGATCATCGTCGCCATGCCTGCGCTTTGAGCCTGCAGCTTGGGATTTACATGTAGATTCAAGAATAGTCAATCTGTGTTTCACGGAATCCATTTTCTGATAGAAACCATTACCAAGATCCTGCATGGAGTTTTGGATATGTTCCTTAAATTCATCCAGGTTACTTCCTTTGTATGTTTGTTCGCTTTGTAAGTCTGAAGTAAATCAAGGTTTTGTTCATTGTGGGATGCTTTCTCCAAAATTTTCACATAGAGCAGGGATTTCAAAGTATCTATTAATAAGACTGAGCCGTCATCAACCTTTGGTTTGAGGGAAGCAAGAGTTTGCTTGATATCATGGAGTTTCTCATTACTCACAATCAGAGCTGGTGTGATGTACACTCCGGTGAGATTTGCACCTGATCCTCGAATGACACCTTCAGTAATGCCACCTACAGGTGTTTTGGACTGCTGTCTAGTGAACAACATCGTTATGTGCGATAGTGTTTCCTTGTGTTTCAAAAGAAAAGCGGAAATCTGCTGGATATCGATGTGCTCAGAAACGACAGTCGAGATCGAGAGAGGCAGATCTCTTGTTTCAATAGCAGCCATCTTCAAATGAGAGGCCGATAGACTATGTGTATAAGCTCTGTGAGATGAAACGAACATCTGTTGAGAAATGCCCGAGTAGCTGGTGGGGTGAATTTGCACTGTTGGGATGACAGTGTCTGTTTTAATACTATAGCAAACTATGTCAGCTCCAGTAGAAGATGTGGCTTCCCGGCTTTGTTGGCTTTGGGTTCCCTCAGCTCTCTCATTTTCTTTTCTCTCTGCACTCTCACTCTCTTCTTCCTCTTCTATCTCACTCTCTTGCTCTATGTATCCCTCGTACATTTCTAGATCAGTATTAAAGTCCTGGGATTCAATTGCAACATCTAGAGGACCCGGTTTATAGCCATAAATAAAATCTGTTTCATCGTTGAAGGCTTCCGGTAGATCAGGGAATAATGAGAAAAGCTTAAATCCTCTTCCTCAGCGACCACTAGGGTTTTGGCTCTTTGTTGTTCTGTGTTATCAGAAACCAGTGGTGCTACTCTAGGTGTGTAGGTGACCAGGGTGATAGTATAGGTTTCAAAGTCAGGCGCCACTGAACCAGAGTGAATGTCAGGTGATGGAGATTCGGGTTGTTGCTCGCGTTCTCGTAGAACGTCAGAAAAGCTATCAATCATAGCTTGGATTCTTACCGGGTCATACTCCGCCCCACCCTCGCTATGTTTTTCACCCTCATTATCCCCTTCACCGCCCCTCTCATCGCTTTTACCGCTCAACTCTGCCCTCTCAGCTTCTCCCATAGAAGGTTGAGGCCTATCTGCTATTTCGTCACGGGGTTCTACAGTTCCTGGGGCAGGTAAGACCGGTTCTGGTCAAACAATGGAACCAAACCTACATTCTCCCTATAGTTCCTCACAACATCATGTTGCTCGCATAAATCCAGTAGGGAGATGGGAAATGGTTGGGGTTGTATTGGATATTTTGTAGTTAAAGCATTGACGTATACGAACTACTTTTGCCTGATAGCATTATGGTTTGGCCTCCTTGGAATTTCATCATTCTACTCCATTGCAAACTGAACCATCATGGGCAAGAATCTTTGATATGGCAGAAATCTGCCTTTGGTATGTTTCAGATCAGAAAATTTTCCCTCCACAGATTGCACAAGGTCAAGAAATAACAAGCTGGCATAGTCTATATGCAAATGATTAGCCACAGCATACAAAAGTTTGTTCTGGTTAGAGTTGGGGTATTCATAGCCTGTGTGCTTAGGGGTGAGACACCGCTACAAAATGGTTAGAAATTTATAGTATAACGGGTGAAGATTGGCTCTTTTGAAATTCGATCTCAGTTGTAGATCACCAGCATAGCCCATGGCTCAAATCCCCTCCAGGGCAGTAGATTCATCAGGCATGTCCTGGAATTCGGTGCGTGGAGGTCTGCTCCTCGCAGTTGGAAGCTTGAGGATTTCCCGCAAACGGCTAGCGGTTATATTCAGAGTAAAGTGGTCAATATCACCACAGATTGACACACGGCCAGTGTCAGGGTTTGTGTGGGTATGGGCCATGTGCCAGAACTGCTGTACGTAAAGCTCAGGGACATGAGTCCCAGAAGTGGATGGATCGTATGTGAGAGCATGGTTGAGTGGGTGGACACGGAGGATTTTAGAAATGATAGGGAAGTTAGGGTTTTGGAAATTGTCAAGGTTTACAAAATGGTTGTTGTCATGAGTAACAACCGAAAGGAATTTATCTGTGGTAAGAAGCTGGTCATCGGGATTGTGGCTTTGGCTAGCAGTCGAAGAACGAAATGAGACCGAGTCACCTTCCATAGCCATTATACTGTAAGAACAGTAACAAGATTAGATAATTGCACTGTAGAAAGACAAGCCTCTATGAAATGATAACCATTGACTTTCAAGGTCAATCACCATTGTTGAAATAATTTTGACTTAGTATGATTTGGGTTGACTTTTGGTCAATCATTGAAAAACTCAAACAGATGTTGTAAAATTTGACAACTCAAAAAAAACTCCATTGACAAAGTGGTATTCATTGTGAACAAAAATGTGTTTTGACACATGTTTTACAATGAATTCATGTATCTAAACAACTTTGTAACACTGAAATTTTTCTCAATCATTACATAACATGAAGATTTTGGTCAAAAATGGAATCAAACCCCAATCTTCGTCCACCTGAAGAACATGAAGAACACTTTTTAATTTTTTCGAGATTTTATTAGATGAAAACATGTTCCAAGTGTCCCTAAGGTCCATCGCAATTCATTTGTGCATTAACAACACCATTTAGATGTCGAACAATGCATGTGAACTTCTCGAACATGACTTCCGAGTTGAATAGTACCAGGTACTATTTTTGGCATTAAACTTGATTTAAACATGATTTGGTTACTCATATGAAGTATACCTTAAGTGAATGAGCAACTTTAACACAAACGTTGAAAATTTTAGCAGCAACTTAGATTACTCGTTCGAAAAATATGTAACTATGTTTTTGAAATTCAAATTTCTTGAAAGCGTGAAGAACAAGTGAAGTTCGAAGCCCTATTTATAGGAAAAATGTGTAACGGCTCGAAAAGAGAATAAACACGCTAGAAGTGCAAAGGATTTCGAAGTAGAAAACGCGCTCGAAGTGCTCTTAAAAATAGTTCAGACTTCGAAGTCTTATGACTTTGAATTCGAAGAGTGAAGACTTCAAATTTGAAGTGTGATTACTTCGACTTCGAAAGGTAACACTGTTTGTGCACGCTCGAAGTCTATTGAGAGACAACTGTTTCGAGTTCGAAGCGTACTGACTTCGAATGCGAAGTCAGAAAGGCGCTAGAAGCCTTCTTTCATTTGAAGTTTCCGTGTTCGAAGTCAATTGACTTCGAATGCGAAATCAAGAAAGGCGCTCGAACCCTTCTTGAGATTGTGTGTTCTAATATGAAGACCAAGTTAACATTCAAATCATGTTCGAATTCGAAGGATATATTTTGAAATCGAAGAGTATTCCAAAAAAAATTATTTGACTTGAAAATCTTTTTGTTCTTTTCTTTTATCAACATAAACTCAAATATTTTTGGAATTTTGGATTTTCATCATATAAAAACAAATATTTTTGGTATTTTCATCATTTTGTAAATGTTTTTGTGATTTTTTAGTTTTTGAATGTTTTTGTAGTTTTCTCCCCCTACAAGCATGCGTAGCTTGTACGTATGATTGACACTCCCCTTCAGATTATGCTCTTTATCTCTGCAAAATGAACAAACATAGTGAAATATCCACTCAAAACAAATGACATAGTGTAATACCTTATAATTGAACATGCCTAGTTTGGATACTAACTCATTAAAACGATTATCGTCTAATGGTTTAGTAAACAAATAAGCCAGTTGATCTTCAATCTTAACATACTGTAATTCAACCAGACCTTTTTCCACATTATCTTTTATAAAATGATACTGTATGTCTATGTGTTTGGTCTTGGAGTGGCGAACCGGATTGCATGAAATGGTTATGGCAGATTGTGAATCACAAAACAATGGGATCTTCTCATATTGTAGACCAAAGTCAGATAGCTAAGTCCTTACCCACAAACTCTGAGAGCAGCACATTGCAGCAGCAACATCTTTAGCCTCGGTAATTAAAGTGGATACGCAGTATTGTTTCTTGGAAGCCCAGCATACTAACCTACCTCATAGAAAGTATGCACTGCGAGAAGTACTTTTTCTGTCTAGCATGCATCCAGCATAGTCTGCATCTGAATAAGCATATAATTGTAAATTTGAATCTATTGGATACCATAGACCTAAATCAGGAGTACCCTTGAGATATCTGAAAATTCGTTTCGCTGCCAAGAGATGTGATTCCTTTGGATTAGTCTGGAATCTAGCACATAGACATGTAGAGAACATGATATTTGGTCTACTCGCCGTAAGATACAGTAATGAGCCTATCATACCCCTGTATGTTTTTAAATCAGCTGCTTTTCCCTCAAGATCAGCAGTAGTTTTTGAAGACATAGGGGTTGGCAGTGATGAACAACTGAGCATGTCATACTTTTTCAACAAGTCTTTAATGTACTTAGATTGATTTATAAAAATGCCAT
>JAUEJL010087195.1:0-14627 GCA_032274825.1 Drosophyllum lusitanicum
GAGAGAGAGAGAGAGAGAGAGAGAGAGAGGACCCTCACGTTACCATAAAATTTTTGGTACATAGTGTTAATTTTTTATACATGTGTTGTGTCATGGTTAATTTGTCCAAGCACTCAAACATTTTTCGGTCTGTGTATGTCAGTATGTATATACGAGTGACTGTGTGTGTGTGTAAATATATATATATATATATATATACACACACACACAGAGGAATGCAAAAGTTGATGAAGAATATAAGGGTTCATGATACGAGTATACATGTTGCGTTGGAATCGCATCTGATTCGAATAAACAGTAAAACAAATCTGAAATCAGAAATGCGGATTTAAATCGATCAACCACTTGTGCGTATTTTAAGGCATAAAACGAAAATACTCACTCTCGGTTTGCGATAACACCAGCGGTTAGTGTGGAACCATTGTTGCCTCCCCATCCAACAAGCAAAACTCTGTCACGAACACAATAACCATCAGATCAAATCAAAAAACCAACAGTCGATAAGAAATTCATGGACGCAAACAAACGAAAATGAAATTACGATTTACGAACCCTAATTTCGGAACACGAGTTTGAGTTTTGAACTCGTATTTGACAGTTTTAGGTCTAACAACCCATTGATAAGCACCGTTTTTCTCCTCGTGAACGAGCTCGGTGGTGTCGTAATTGTACAGAGAATGGATTTCATCCTCAGAGTACTTAACATTAGGGCTTTCGACCTTAAAGCTCTCGATAAACATATTCGCTATGGATCGAAGAAGAAATCTGAAGCGAAGAAGAGTGCGAGTGAATTGGGGGCAGAGCGAGAGAGAGAGAAAGGGGTGTGTTTGTGTTGTGAGGTGATTCTTGGAACGGGGAGTGAAGGGTGTATATATAGAGCAAGAGGTAAGTGGTAGGTACCGACACGTGTCAACAACTTAGTGGCGGTGGGTCCCACGAGAGAGAACCGGTGATGGAATCTTCAATACAGACACTCGCACTCCCGTACCTACTTCGCTTTCTTGGTTTTTTACTTTTTTTTTTTTGCAAAAATAAAAAATAAAAAAAAAATTAATATTTATTTTAGGAACGTTTCCTAAAGTAGTTATTTTTTATTTTAAAAAACTAACTTCATTGCGAACACCTGCTACTAGGGGCGGATGCCTCCATGTCGTTAGACGTCTTTAAGCACCTTCCGGTGATGTTGTGCAAGGAGTGATAAGCAACATGTGTAATTATACAAGTAAATAATGTTTTAAAATCTTGTTTGTAAGTTTATTTGATTTGATAAAGTGAGTTGAAAGGTCACTGATTCAAGCATTTAGACAGCGAGGTTAACTGGGTTTTTAGAGTTTTTTTGTATATAAATTCGTTATACGATATTGAAAATTCCGTATATATTTTGTATTACATTGATCATGATACATAAAGAGTACAACGGGAATTATAGAAACCCTAACGGTGAGTGAGTTATAACACCGTTATTTTTTTTACACTTAAAAACATTTCAATCCACTAATACAAGAAATCCCCTTAGATAAATATAGTATACAAAAGATTAAGTGTCAATCCCAAGATCATAAAGGTTGCTGATTTACAAAAGTTGAACATGAGTCGGTGTAACTTAGTACATAACCCAGTCCTAAGGGTCACCTGCGGATACACAACCAACAAGAGAAAGTGTCAACCAAAATGGTTAAGTGAATGCAAGGGTCCAATTATTAAAGCACACAAGCCAAGAAAGTACAAACTTGAACAATTGCAAATCATAATCACAAATCGTGTACAACTCTTATGTGGGGGTAGTCCACCGAACTCATATGCCACACGCGGTAGCTAACCAGGTTGCATAGAATCCCAATGGGGTAAGCCCACAATAATAACAACAACATCTAGGGCCCAACATAGATAGCACCTATACGTCCAGTTGCACCCGACGTGTCTATGCTCATCTAGGCTCATGTTGCCTTGACATAGAGTAAGTATGTGCAAATACTCACTTGTATATGTCTAAGACCATGAAGATCACTTAAAGTAACTGACTTTGACTCGAGTCCCAAAGTTCAAAACACTATGCAAAAACATATACATAAACATTCACGGTTCAAGATATTCATTATATAGTAACACTTTAATATTAGCATTATGCTCAATATCATATAAAAGTACCAACTTAATTTATCAAGCAATCTGTACAATTAATGGCTAACAATAGTATAAATAATATTTGTCATATATCCGAGATTATTTTTAGAATTATTGCACTCACCTTGAATTGGATGAGGATCACAACTTCAAATCACCCTTACTCCAAAGCTTCTCAAAGTATTAAGCTCAATTAATTCCTAGATGAAAGATGAAAATATAAGCTTAATGATCATGGTCTTAGAAATGGTCATTAGAGGCTTTTGAACACTTAAAATAACTCTTTGAACCAAGATAAACCATCCTAGAACCATAACTAAGACTTGGGAAGCTTAAAAGAAGATTTAGGGGCTGTACAGGGTCCTCGCGCCGCGAGACAAGCTACCTCGTGCTAGGAAGAAATCCCTGGAAAAACTAACGGGAAGCCCAGACATGGCTCGCGCCGCGAGCACCTGCAGATAGCCAAATTCGCAAACTGACTCAACTGTTCAACCATTTCAATCCCAAACTCAAAACATAGCAAATTGAACTCGATTCTAAAGTTTTAGGGACATCAAAACATACTTAAAACAACCATCAATTTCATAAATAGAGTTCTCAAACACAAGAACCATAAAAACCCTTACTTTGGCCAAAAATACCCAAATGAAATCAACCAAAATCAATATCCTAAAAAAATATCATCAAAGGGTTACTAATTTATCCTTTGATATCAGTATATTTTCGAAATCAAAGTTATAAGTAACTTACTTAAGGTTTAACTATGGACTTTGAAGAATTCTTGAACTTTAACACTTGCTCTAGTGTTGTTGATGCTTAAAGACACCAATTGTTCAATAACAATACACATGCAGCAAAAGACTTGCAAGAATCATCAAATTTTCTCAAGAACTCATCACTAACTACTCTTACCTATTCTCTCTCACGTTTGGGGCTGGAACAAGCAGCAAGTGAGGGTCAATTGACCCTATATGTTGTCAAATGTGCAGAATTTGCACAATTAACCCCTAACAATTCATTAGTTTCCATTTTGCTCCAATTGTTATGTAAGTTTCAATTTTCTCAAAAGATAATATATACACATAATAGGGTAAATAAGACTTCATTAATACTATAATAATTATATAAATGACAAGATAATATATTTTTTAAATTATAAAAAAGGAAGGATGTTACAAATATCTCCTCCGAGAAAGGATTCCGTCCTCGGAATCTCATTAAATAAAAAGATTAGGTTAATGATCTCTCATATCATTCTCGGTTTCCTAAGTTTCGTTTGTACCTAGGATATGTTTCCATTGCACTTTCACCATCCCGATCTCACGATTCTAAGATTCTTGCTCTTTCTCCCCAAAATTGCTACAGGTTCTTCGGTCAAACGTTTCTTCGAGTCGACTTTCAAATCATTAAGAGGAATAATTTGAATATCATCCACTTGACACTATCTCAAATCACATACATGAAAAGTTCTATCTATGCCTTCTAACTCCGGAGGCAAATCAAGGACAAACGCTTGTTCATTAACCTTTCTTATAATTTTGAATGGTCCAATGAAACGAGGACCTAGCTTTCCACGCTTACCAAACCTAATCACCCCTTTCCACGGTGATACTTTTAACATAACAAAGTCTCCAGTCTCCAATATCACAATTAACTGGTTTGCGCTTTTTGTCAGCATACTTCTTTTGACGATCACGAGCACTCTTTAACCTTTCTTTTGCTATAGTGACTTTTTCAGCTGTGAATTGTATGATTTCAGGCCCTGTAAATTGCTTCTCACCGGGTTCTAGTCAGCATGTAGGTGTGCGGCATTGCCGACCATAAAGCACCTCGTATGGTGGCATTCCAATACTAGAATGAAAAGTATTATTATAAGCAAATTCCACCGATGGTAAGTACGAGTCCCATGAGCCTCTGTATTCTAACACCACCACGTAACATGTCTTCCAAAGTATGAATCGTGCGTTCACTTTGGCCATCCATTTGAGGGTGGTAAGCTATGCTTAGATTAATTCGGGTGCCCAATTCTCTATGCAAACTTTTCCAAAAATTAGATACAAAACGAGAGTCTCGATCAGAAACAATAGAAAGTGGTACGCCGTGCCTCGACACTCTCTCATTAATGTAAAGTTTAGCTAATTTCTCCATAGGTGTGGTCTCACGGGCAGCTAAAAAATGAGCACTTTTAGTGAGTCGGTCGACAATAACCCAAATCATGTCATGACCCTTGGAAGTTCTAGGAAGTTTAATGACAAAATCCATTGTAATATGGTCCCATTTCCACTCCGGAATTTCTAGTGATTGCAAACTTCCATACGGGTTTTGGTGCTCTGCCTTAACTTGTGAATAGGTCACACATTGTGCAACAAGTTTAGCCACATCAACTTTCATACTTGGCCTCCAATAAAGGGTTTTAAGTCCCGATACATTTTGGTGCATTCGGGATGTACGGAAAGTTTGGATTTGTGAGCTTCTTCCAAAAGGGTTTGCCGAAAATTACCAATCTTAGGAACCTAAATACGCCCTTGGAAAGTTTTGAGGTTCCGGACCATCTTCAAAAAGTACTTATTTGTTTTTCATCATAAGTTTGTTTTTGAGGTTCTCTTCTTTTAAAGCATCAACTTGAGCTCTTTTTAACTCTTCAATCCAATTTGGCACTACTTCAAGTCTAAACAATTTGGCACGACAGGGAGTGGTTCTTTCCTTGCGGATCAAAGCTTCGGCCACCATGTTGGCCTTTCCAGGATTATACTTAATTTCACAATCATAGTCTTTGATTAACTCCATCCAACGTCTTTGCCTTATATTGAGATCTTTCTGATCAAACACATATTGTAAGCTCTTGTGATCTGTGAATACCACGCATTTAGTGTCATACAAGTAATGTCTCTAAAGCTTTAAGGCAAAAATAATGGCTGCCAATTCGAGGTTGTGGGTGGGATAATTCTTCTCATGAGGCTTAAGTTGACGAGATGCATAAGCAATGACTTTTCCTCTTTGTATTAACACGCAGCCTAGGCCAGAAATTGAAGCGTCACTATAAACTACAAATTCTTCTATACCATCAGGTAAGGACAACACTGGAGCTTCACACACTAAGAATTTTAACTTAAGGAAGGCTTCTTCTTGCTTCTCGAACCAAATGAAGTTAACATCTTTACGAGTTAGTTTGGTTAATGGTTCGGCCAACTTCGAGAAATCACGAATAAATCGTCGATAGTAACCGGGGAGTCCTAGGAAACTCTTGATTCGGTGGGGTTTTCGGTGGTTCCCACTTTAAAACAACATCTATCTTTGACGGATCAACTTTCACCCCATCTTGACAAATTACATGACCAAGAAAGTGCACTTCCCGCAACCAGAATTCAGACTTAGAAAATTTGGCGTAAAGCTTATTCGCTTCAAAGTTTCTAAAACTTCCCGAAGGTGTAGTTCATGCTCGGCTTCAGTCTTAGAATAAATAAGGATGTCATCGATGAATACAATGACATATTTATCAAGGAATGGTTGGCAAACACGGTTCATGAGGTCCATAAATGCTGCCGGGGCATTGGTTAAACCAAAAGGGATCACTAAGAACTCGTAATGCCCATACCGTGTTCTAAAAGCGGTTTTAGGTATATCTTCTTCCTTAACCTTTAATTGGTGATAACCTGATCGAAGATCAATTTTGGAAAAGTAGCACGCCCTTTGTAATTGATCGAATAAGTCATCTATGCGTGGTAGGGGGTACTTATTCTTGATGGTCTGCTTGTTAAATTCGTGATAACCGATACACATATGCAAAGAACCATCTTTCTTTTTTACAAATAAAACCGGAGCACCCCAGGGCGAGGAACTCGGTCTAACAAATCCCTTCTCAAGAAGGTCTTGAATTTGAGTAAACATTTCTCTCATTTCAGATGGTGCTAACCGGTAAGGAGTTTTGGCATTTGGAGTTGTATTGGGGACGAGATCAATTTTAAACTCAACTTCTCTGTCCGGTGGTAACCCTGGCAAGTCATCAGGAAAGACATTCGGGTAATCACGCACCACTCTAACATTTTCCAAAACACCCTTTTCCTTATTGGAGCTTATAACATAAGCCAGTTATGCATCACAACATTAGATAAACAGTTTCGTGCTTTCAACATAGTAATAAGACTCAAATCTAATTTTGATTTTTCTCCACACGCTACCACAAAAAGAACCATAAGGTGTTGGAATCCTCACCAAATTAGAAGAACAAATAATTTCAACATGATTTGCACTAAGCCAATCCATAACTACTACTACGTCAAATTCAGCCAATGAAAGTGGTAATAGTCGAATAAGGAAGGTCACATCATCGATTTCTAACGAAGAATCAAGGTACTCAAAATTTACTAATAGTAATTTCCCATTAGCTATTTCTACCTTCACAGGTTTGGGTAATTTAAAAGGATTCATGGGAAACTTAGCACAAAATCGAGAAGACACATAAGAACGGTTGGCTCCTGGATCAAATAAGACACGTGCAGGAATGGAGTTCACAAGAAACATACCCGTGACAACATCTTTCGCCTCCTTTGCTTCTTCAGTAGTCATTTGGAAAACACGTCCCTTTGTTTTAGGATGGTTTTCTTTTTTTTTTTGTTAATGATCCACTGCTACCATCTTTGCCCTTCGTGTTTTGACACCCGACACTCATGTGCCTGGGTTGTTTACAGACATAACACACATTTTCCTTGAATCTTCAATCTTCCACCACATGTCCTTTTCTACCACAGCGGATACAAGCTCGGGTCTTTGATGAACATTCTCCTAGATGAGAGGATCTATAAGTTTTGCACCAATCTCCATTTTTGTTTTGGTTCCATCTTTTGCCTTGATTTTGTTTCTTCTTAGGAATAGGTACACTAGAGCCCTCTCCCTTGTGTTTGTCTCCAACGATCTTTTTCTCGACTAAATCCAATCTTGCACTTCTTGTACTCTTTTTGCTATTTGAATTTTGGCGTTCAAGTTTTTGGCTTGACCAACTGCTAGCTGATAACTCGAGGGTAAGGTTTAATTAAACCTGTGTACAACAGTTTCATCATCTGCAGACCAGTGCTTCAAAAATCTCATCTTCTCCAAAAATCTCTCCACATGGTCATCAATCCGTAGATCTCCTTTTCTCATTGCAAGAAACTCCCGTTCAATTTTGTTCAAATCACCTTTCGAACAATATTGTTATTTAATTTTAACCATAAAGGTTTCCCATGATAGTTGAGCAATCGTTTCTTGAGGAGTTGTAGCACACAAAGTATCTCACCAATTTAATGCTCTCTTCTTGAGCAACAAAACTGAAAAGGACACCTTTTGATCATCCCCACATTTGCAAGCACGAAAAATTTTCTCCACCTCTCTTATCCAATTGACAGCATCCGTGGGATTGCTTGACCCTTCGAACTCGGGGATTTTTCAATCTAGAAAGGTCTTGTAGGTGCATTCTTTCTCCCCAAATGCTCTTGCCTCGTCTTTTCGGTTTCTTGCATCCTCTTGAGCTTTCAACATTCGGTTCACCATATGTAACAGTCGGAGATTCATTTCAGCTAGCATGGGATTTAGTCCTTCACCATCATTCGGATTTCTATCTTTATTACGATCATCAACCATTCTAATAATGGGTAATTAATGTTAGTCAAAAGCTAACTTCAAGAATAAACAAGAACACTATTCTACATGAAAGAGTCTAATTAACACAAAGAACGCATACAAGAAAAGGAATCACTAGCAAAGAATTATCACATAATCAAAATAAATCAATCCTCCCAGGACTTCAACCTAAGAACTTACACTTTGGCCACCTGGTTTAAGTCAAAGCACACAAAGTATGCTCAGATCCCTTAAACCCAGGCTCTAATACCAACTTATAACACCGTAATCTTTTTTACACTTAAAAACATTTCAATCCACTAATAGAAGAAATCCCCTAGGATAAATATAGTATACAAAAGATTAAGTGTCAAAGTACACAACAAAATGCGTGGTATTCACGGATCACAAGATAAGTTCTCCCTAAATGAAACCTTGAAGCATCAGCCAAAGTACACAATAAAAGATAAGTTCTCCCTAAATGAAACCTTGAAGCATTACGAAGGTAAGCATAACCCAGTCCTAAGGTCACCTGCGGATACACAACCAACAAGAGAAAGTGTTAACCAAAATGGTTAAGTGAATGCAAGGGTCCAATTATTAAAGTACACAAGTCAAGAAAGTACAAACTTGAACAATTGCAAATCATAATCACAAATCGTGTACAACTCTTATGTGGGGGTAGTCCACCGAACTCATATGCCACACGCGGTAGCTAACCAGGTTGCATAGAATCCCAATGGGGTAAGCCCACAATAATAACAACAACATCTAGGGCCCAACATAGATAGCACCTATACGTCCAGTTGCACCCGACGTGTCTATGCTCATCTAGGCTCATGTTGCCTTGACATAGAGTAAGTATGTGCAAATACTCACTTGTATATGTCTAAGACCATGAAGATCACTTAAAGTAACTGACTTTGACTCGAGTCCCAAAGTTCAAAACACTATGCAAAAACATATACATAAACATTCACGGTTCAAGATATTCATTATATAGTAACACTTTAATATTAGCATTATGCTCAATATCATATAAAAGTACCAACTTAATTTATCAAGCAATCTGTACAATTAATGGCTAACAATAGTATAAATAATATTTGTCATATATCCGAGATTATTTTTAGAATTATTGCACTCACCTTGAATTGGATGAGGATCACAACTTCAAATCACCCTTACTCCAAAGCTTCTCAAAGTATTAAGCTCAATTAATTCCTAGATGAAAGATGAAAATATAAGCTTAATGATCATGGTCTTAGAAATGGTCATTAGAGGCTTTTGAACACTTAAAATAACTCTTTGAACCAAGATAAACCATCCTAGAACCATAACTAAGACTTGGGAAGCTTAAAAGAAGATTTAGGGGCTGTACAGGGTCCTCGCGCCGCGAGACAAGCTACCTCGTGCTAGGAAGAAATCCCTGGAAAAACTAACGGGAAGCCCAGACATGGCTCGCGCCGCGAGCACCTGCAGATAGCCAAATTCGCAAACTGACTCAACTGTTCAACCATTTCAATCCCAAACTCAAAACATAGCAAATTGAACTCGATTCTAAAGTTTTAGGGACATCAAAACATACTTAAAACAACCATCAATTTCATAAATAGAGTTCTCAAACACAAGAACCATAAAAACCCTTACTTTGGCCAAAAATACCCAAATGAAATCAACCAAAATCAATATCCTAAAAAAATATCATCAAAGGGTTACTAATTTATCCTTTGATATCAGTATATTTTCGAAATCAAAGTTATAAGTAACTTACTTAAGGTTTAACTATGGACTTTGAAGAATTCTTGAACTTTAAAACTTGCTCTAGTGTTCTTGAAGCTTAAAGACACCAATTCTTCAATAACAATACACATGCAGCAAAAGACTTGCAAGAATCATCAAATTTTCTCAAGACCTCATCTCTAACTACTCTCCTTATTCTTTCTCATGTTTGGGGCTGGAACAAGCAGCAAGTGAGGGTCAATTGACCCTATATGTGGTCAAATGTGCAGAATTTACACAATTAACCCCTAACAAATCAATACTTACCATTTTGCTCCAATTTTTATGTAAGTTGCAATCTTCTTAAAACATAACATATACATATAAAAGGGTAAATAAGACTTTATTAATACTATAATATTATATAAATGACAAGATAATATATATTTTTTTAATTATAAAAATGAAGGTTGTTACATTCCAAGTCTATAAAACTAAATTCAATTGTACTTTGAGCATTGAGACTTGTACCCTAAGACTCATTATCATAAAATTGATATAAAACATAATAATTTTCATCATAGTATAATTACCCAAAAACTCTCATAGTTATTTTATAAAACTCAATATATATATAATTCCTAATGAGTGTAAAGATAACCTCATTAGCAATAATAATGATATCATAAAATTCGGGATATTACACACATAGCCTAAAATAATTATTTAAAAACACTGAGAAGTGGGAAAAGTTCAGGATATATATTTACCAACCAACAAGTCATAAAATTATACACTAACCCAAGTATAGGGGTGGCAATCGTATCGTGTTCGGGTTCACGGTTCGTGGGTTCGTGGGTTGCGGGTCATGGGTCATGACATAAACACGACCGTATAGTTATTCGTGTTAGGGGTGTGACACGAACTCATGTACGTGAAAACATAACACGACCGCATAACCTGTTTAAATATATGGGTTCGCGGGTCATTTGCAGCGTGACGGTTCATTCACGGAATGGGGGTCATATACAGTTTGACGAGTCATAAACAAATTGGCGTGTTAACGAGTATAGTTTTGCTAATTTTGTCTCATGTTTGTCAAAAAATATATATAATCTAAATGCAAAATATCAAATAAAGTTTAAAGTTACCAAACAATTCAGTTACACGTTATGAAAAATTGGTTATTTATTGGTGTCTACTCTCTTTAATCTCAAAACAACGAATGAACAAAAAGGAAACGATGGTTTGTTTGATATTAGGTTTACGATGATCTTCTAATATAAATAAAGACTAATTTTTAAAAAAAATTGTTAGACAATACTAACCACTACTTTTGTTAAAAATTTTAAATAATTATATCTAAACATCCATTTTGATAAAAATTGAAATTCAATTTTGACATGGTCAAAATTGAATTCAATTTTGACTTTAATTGTAAACAAAATTATTAGAGATAAAATCATATATGCCTTTTTTTAACTCTAAAATATCGTATTTGTCCACTCTTATGTATAAATATCATATTTACCCTTTATAGCATTTAAAAATATAATAATTAACCAAATTCTTTGCTTTATCATTTTTAAATATTTTATAATCATTTTAAGTTTTTTTAAATATACAGTAAAGTGTTGACCTTATTATTTCTAATTGTTGACCTTACTCCGTCTTACTCACCCTATCATTTTTAAATTGAAATACAATTATGTCTTTTCATATCATAATACAACATTCTTTTGTCATGACCCTACCTTCCCCATCGAGGTCGAAGTTTCCATAGCTAGTTTGGGTGTTGACTCCATCATCGAGGTCGAAGTTTCCACAGCTAGTCTGGGTGTTGACTCCGTCTTTTGCTTCTTTTTTTAATTCTCATTTTCTCGCATTTTATAATTTTTTGATATCCTTTTTTATTAATTTTTAATATTTATCATTTTCAAACCAACCCGTGTAATTTAGATAAAAAATTTAATTATTAAATTTTGACCATTCATTTTGATAAAAATTGAAATCCAATTTTGAATTTTCTTGGTCAAAGTTGGATTCAATTTTGATGTTAATTTGAATCAACATTATTAGAAATAGTTTCATGTATGCTATTCTTAAACCTTAAAGTGGCATGCATATTTGCTCACCCTAATTTGCAATATCATATTTACCTTTAGTATTTTAAAATATCATATATATTTAACCAAAATCTTAGTTTTATTATTCTAAAATATTTTACAAGAAATACAATCACATTTATTCGTATCACAATACCACATTTCTGCTGACACGTTTGCCCCCCTTTCGCGTTGACATTTCCACCTCTGGCCTGGGTGTTGACGTCATATGTCGCTATTTTTTAAAATTCTCATTTTATTGGTGTTTCATCATTATTTAATATTTTTTATTAATTTTTAATATTTATTTATTTTTTGATCAACCCGTGTATCAAAAGGATATTTAATCTAGTTAAGTAATAAGAGAAAAGTCAAATAGCAAAATAAGAAAAATAAAAGGATAAATAGAAAAAAATATCAAATAAATTATACCGGTTAGCGGGAAAACTCGCAAACCCAATACCCAACCGGAACACGACTCGTTTATTTAAAAGCGTTGGCGGATCATCATGAAAATCACTTGAACCCGTTTATTTACGTGTCGGGTTCGTGTCATGTCGAAAACTGTCACCCCTATCCAATTACCCACAAACATAAGACTCGGCTAAAGTCATAGGTGATCTTTTTATTCGCAAACAAGCCACATAAACTTACCCGCAAACAAGATTGTATTTCCCAAAATTTTACCCACACGTACAAACTAAATCCGTGGATAGTTTGTTTGTAACTTTTCCCAAGATTACATACATAATATATATACTTTCATGCATGGATAAATATCCACAACAAATGTAAGGGTACATTTGTTCAACGTTTCAGTTCCTAAATCATGGGTAATTGATAGCCTTATAGGTACGTATTGTGCGGGTAAATATACCCATGAGTCAACTAATTATGTGGGTAATTTTCATAGTTAATCGTCAAAATTCTTGTAGTGTACGTACTACTTTACTACTTTCATGGTCATAATGCGACCTTTGTCCGTCAATGATGTTAGATTACATATATATATATATATATATATATATATATATATGCATGTAGAAATAACAATTAATATAATAAAAGTGTTAAACATCATACCGTACGTATTTAATGTGAAGGATACGACTTTACTACTTCAATTCGATCGTGGTTTTAATGTGAAGGATGCATATATATGTTAGATTACATGTACAGATAGTGGGCGTAGAGAGAGAGAGAAATTAAATCTGAAGCGTGTTAATTAAGTTTAATGGAATAAATGAGGATGAGGATGAGGACGAAGAAGAAGAAGAAAATGAGCGGTCGACCTGAGTTTTCAAGAAATTCAAAGCTTTGGAGTCGGGCTTTTTTGGAGAAAAAATAAAGAATGGGGCGGCTCTATAAGCTGTGGGTAGTTGAGAGGGGACATTTGGGAGCATTTAATGCATGTTATACAAACTGGTTTTTAACACAGATCTAGGTGGTGTTCTATTTCTAGTTGTTCAACAAATTAAGGAACCCCATTTGGTTGACTAAATAACCAGCTTGTTGTTGGGCGTCAAATTAAAAGAGCTCCTTTTTTTGCCCTTTTTGTGGAAGGTAGCCTAAACCCTACCTCTATTTAGTGTGCATCCTCCGTTCTAAATCCGATTCATTGCCATTCTTATCTACATTTATATCCATTGAGTCTTTAATCATTCATATTCATATTCACTTAAAATTATTTCGTCTGTCCATATCAATCGGATTAGACGGGTAAATGGATATTTATTAGATGCCGAAATAACTCTTTTTCTTAAAGTAAATATCATAGATTTACATATAATTTATTATTTGTGTTGACATAGTTTCCTTATAAAAAAAAAGATACAAATCAAATTATAACTTAAAATAACTACAATCAAAGTGAAAAACTACTATGTAATTATATAATTTTATAATATTCAATATATATATCTTCAATATTATATTTATACTTAAATGTTAAAAAATAGTAAATATATAGATTTATAAACTTAATTATATAAAAATTTTATTTAGGAAAAAAATTTATTTCGGGTTATCGGATTCATCCATGGATGGATAATCGTCATTCATATCCGCTCCACTAAACTTTCATATCCGCTCCACGTACATCTGATATTCACCCATTTAACACCGTCTATATCCACCACCTATTGATCAGATCGAGTTGATGATCATCAGAGTAGATAACCATTGTCATTCCTAGGTATCTATGATATTTAAAAATTTGGTTGGGCAAATATGATATATTAAAATTTAATAAAGATATATATGAAATTAATCCTAGAAACAAAGGAGTGTGAGGTAAGGTTTCTTTGTGGAGAGAGTTCCAAAGGTGGAAAATATCTGCGAAAGCAAAAGAAAACAAAAAAAAAAGATGTTCTTTTTTTTTTTGAAAGCTGAGATTTGTGTTACTATAAACATTATACATAAACACACCCCCACGTATAAACTAGAGGGAACTAAAAAGAGCCTCTGACTACAGTACCCAAAACATCAAACACAACTATATTATTATCCAAGACCTGCAGTAATGCCCAATGGGTTGATGACCCAATTTGACCAAAAAAATCCTGTTTGTTTACTTATGTATTGAATCCAAAAAAGTGAATGTCATTGAATTGACGGGAAGATATCCTCCTGTCTAATTCATTCCTTTGCCAACTCCTCGGATACTATTTCACCAATTCCAAATAGTCCAAAATATAACACCGAAACTGCTATTGAATAATATCCTTGAAATAGAATATTTGATTATTCGGACCCAAGGAGTTTGTCGTGGTGAAGAAGTCGGGAAAGGAAGCAAAGTGTGAAGCCGTTATGTTGAGCCATGACATGGCTTTCCTCCAGATTGGATCCACCTTTGTGCAAGAAAAGAACAGATGATTAAGGGGGCGTTTGATCCGCTGGAATTGGACGGAATTGGAATTGAACATTCCTAAATCTTGTTTGTGTTTGGTTCGTGGAATTTATGGAATGGAATTTGACCATTCTAATGAATTCTTTAAATCAAGGAATTGGAAATTCCTTCCCCAAATGGATGAAATTCTTCAAATTCATAAGGAATCTCAAAACATAGTTGTTGTCTCATAC
>JAUEJL010087217.1:0-14626 GCA_032274825.1 Drosophyllum lusitanicum
TATCCATTTATAACTCATATATCACTTTATATATTTTCTCATTTTAACTTATAAATAAAATTCTGGATGTTACAACTTCATGCAATTTACCTAATTATTTTTACCATTAAAACCCAACATGAAATTATATATTAATATATAAAGTAGTTAATGTTAGTTATCTAAATAGAAAATGAGAATCCTTGCATTCCATGTCATAGGATGCCGTTTGAGATAAAAATATTAATGGTATGAATCTTGAAAATATAATATGTTAATGATAATATAGGAGAAAAAAAGATAAGTTGTATAAAAAAATTAAGAATAAAGAGGTATTTATATAAATTAAATAAAAAGTAAAACTAATGTTGACTATTGAAAAACAGAAAGAATAGAAAGTTAAACAAGATATATAGCAAATTACCATATAACACAAATTCTGAAAGGTTGATGTATAATAACAGAATATCACGATGTATATTAAAGATAGTAAAATAACATAATGAGAGTAATAATAAGAATAAAATATATTAATTAATATTACATATATATATATATATATACAGTAAATTATTGAAAAAAGGTTTAAAATATAATAATAAATATTAAATATATAGTAAATTGTTAAAAAAGGTTAAAGGACTAAATTCTAAACTATTTGAAAACTACAGGGACTGAGTTTGTAATGTTATAAAAGGGTAAAATGGTCATTTTGAATTTTTTTAACACTGACATCGTTACTTTTAGTGGCTAAAGGACCGGAATTGTGACAAATTGTTAAATTCAGGGATTATCTCAGTAATTTTATAAAATAAAGGATCAAATCTGTGATTTCTGATAAACTACAGAGACCAAATCAGTAATTCACTCTTTAAAAAAAATAAAGTTCATTTTGTACGATAATAATTTATGCTCAATTTATTGTATTCCGTTCTAATTTTTCGTAATTAAAATAGCAAAAAAAATAAAAAAAATTCTTTTATCCAATTGTTGATTTGACAAGTGTAAAGTGTCCACTAAACAATAAATACAAATTAATTTTATAAATTAAATTAGTAGAAGACCCCAATGGAAAATCTCATCGAACCCATCGTTACCTCACACGTGTAAACTCGCAACCTTTACGCGTGTGAAACACAGGGCTCGAACCCAGGTCTAACTCATGGCTCGTAGGTTAATTTGTTCACCCAAACTTCAACTGCCAAACGGATCATAGCTGGCTCAAATCCCTCCGCCTCAAAACCGCATAAGAATTATCGAACAATTTCAAGATTCACATAAACACCCAAAAAACCACTGACGATCTTCTCGATGCTCCCCCTCGCTCTCCTCATTCCTTCATAATAAATCTCTCAATTTCTCTGTCTTTCTTCGTCCGAAGGTGGGTCGACCATAAATCCCTTCTACCAAAGTGTCAAATTTCAGATCTTCTTACTCTTGGGAGATCGAAAAACTCAGGTAGTCATCTGGGGTTTACTTAATTCTTTGAGATTTTGTGTTTTGATGCATTATTGAGCTCTTGATTGATGAATGCTTGATGGGTTTTGATTAGCTTACGTAATCTTGTTGTAATTGATTGTGGGGATCATGGGAAGTAGGCTAAGTTACTGGCTTCTGGTGATTATAGTCATTGGCTTAGCTTGATTTGGACAGTTGGTACTATAATACTTATGTTTTTGATCTTTGATTTATTAAAATAAACATAGCATGCAATTAGGCTTTTGTGATTTGTCACATCTTTATTTAATTAGTTTCATTTCTTAAGGCTCAAGCATATATATTTAATCAAGGTAGGATGTATATAAGGTTTCATTTGTTAGTAAAACTTAGTATCTTAGGTAAAAACAGAGAATCAGGAGCTCAAATTTGTAAGTTATATTGATCACAATAAATAGATTACCCTGATATTAAATGAATTTCAGATGTTTTTGTTAATTGGTTAGCAAACAGTTATAGTGTGCAAGGTGATTAAACCTGGAGAATATTGTGATCAATTTATTTTCATATCTATCAAGTTGAAGTTTTTTTTTTTAATTGAAATAGGTCAAGAATCATTTCCCTTTTTAGTGTTCAAGTTCTTGCTATCCTATGCAAAAAGTATGATACTGGTCTCGATCTGTAGTTCATGTGCAGGACTGCAGGCCATCTGTATTTCGTGTATCTTTTTAGTTCGATGGAAATGGAATCAGCCTGAAATGAATTAAATTTCAGCTGGTTATGAATTGTTGAAAACTTTTATTGTTAGAGGTTGTTTGGTGGATATTATGGAGAATTAATAAAACTGGGATTTGGTGGGAGTTCAACTAAAATGCTGACTTTTTCTAATATTTATGTATAAAAAATTATCTTTCATCTTGATGTCTTTTTTCCCATGCCTTAATAGTTTCATTTTCTTTTTTGAGGCAGATATTAGGGCAAGAATTTGAAGTGGTATTCTTGTGGGTCAAGATATGGCTTCGGTATCTCAGTCACCGGTTACTTTTTCTGGGAGTTTGTCTTCTGCAACCTCGGCTTCTGATCTTCTTAGAAGCTCGAGTAATGGGGTTAATGGTGTACCCCTAAAAACATTAGGCAGAGGTCATGTGGGCCAACGGAGAAAGGTTTTCAGTATATCTGCAAAAGTAAGGAAAGTAAAAAAACACGAGTACCCATGGCCTCAAGATCCCGATCCCAATGTGAAGGGTGGAGTTCTAAGTCACCTTTCCCCTTTCAAACCGTTGAAGGAAAAACCGAAGCCAGTTACGTTGGAATTTGAGAAGCCCCTTATGGATCTACAGAAGAAAATCATTGATGTAAAGTTTCTGTAAATATCTTTACTATGATAGCTTTGTAGTGACATATGGAAGATGTTTTAAAATAATGTTTTTGATGTTTGCTTGCAGGTTCAAAAGATGGCTAATGAAACTGGTCTGGATTTCAGTGAACAAATCATCTCTTTAGAGAACAAATATCATCAGGTGAAATTACTTATTTTTAGTGGGGTGTCTTTTTTATTAATTGAAACTGATTATTGAATATTGCAACTTGTGAATTTTTAATGTTTTAAATTAATAAGCATATGTTGCTTCCAATTGTCTGATTATTTGATCAGCTTTGGATAATAAGTTTCATTCTAGCTGCAATAGAACTGACTATCAAAGGGTAAATAAAATTACCTAATTAACCCTTCTTTTTAACCTAATTTCTCCAATTTAAAGACTGAAATAGAAAATTCTTATTTTAAAGATTGATTTTAAAGTAAGACATAAGAAATTTTCACTCCCAAGTCCCAACTCACATGATGTGGCTCCTTTTTTCACAAGAATGTCTTTATGCTCATTTTATGTAGTAATATTTAAAACAAACAGAACTTGCCAAAGTCAAACATCTTATTAAACACCTGATAATTATGTGCTTATTACCAACTTTAAACACTAAATGACATGTAAATGATATCTCCTACAACCCGTTCTCTATTGCTGCTCATTTTCTCGTTCTGATATTCAAAATCAGTAAATCACATAACCACCTTTATTACACATATACAATATACAATTCGAAACACTCCCTTGTTAGTTCTAAAGCTGAGTATTAACATATATAATGGGATTAATGTAAGTTCAAAGTTTATATTAGTATTTAACCGACCCATCTCTAAAATGAATTCTTTTTCCTATCTTCCGCTTTCTTTTACTTCATATCTTAGTTTTCATGTTGTTAATCTGTAATTTCTTCTCACTTTTATGTAATTGTTTATAGGCTCTTAAAGATCTGTATACACACCTGACTCCAATACAACGAGTTAATATCGCACGGCACCCTAACAGACCAACTTTTCTTGATCACGTCTTCAACATTACTGATAAGGTCTGCTACTCATGCTCTCCAAGCCTTTTACTTTATAACATTAGTTTAAACTCTAAACTTAACTTAAAAAAGTAACTAATAAAGGATTACCCTTTTTTGTAATTTGAATTGTACAGTTTGTTGAGCTTCATGGTGACCGAGCCGGCTATGATGATCCTGCAATAGTGACTGGTATTGGAACAATAGATGGCAGGCGATTCATGTTTATGGGTCACCAAAAGGGTAGAAATACCAAAGAGAATATTCAACGCAACTTTGGAATGCCTACACCACATGGGTAAGATATTATAACGTTTAACCTATCATGTTAAGGAGTATTTGTATTTGCATATTGTAACTGATTATTTTATTCTGTTTTTAGTGTTCTGATAGATAGATTATGCTACTGATTACCTAATATTCAAGCACCAAAGGGCTTGTAGCCTGCGGTGCGAAGGTGTTGGAAAGGTGTTTCCCATGGTCATGGGTTCTAGTCCCGCTGTGGACATAAGGTGTAGATTTTGGAGTAGGTTAGGGTGTGCATGTGTTCTGCTGTTCAAAAAAAAATAATAATAATAAAAATCTAATATTCAAAGCTACAACAAAATTAATTATCAAAAAGTAAAAGGAAAATGTATGTGGAGGTCACCCATGTACTAAAAATATCATAAGGCCACTCGAGTATGTATTTTGTGAATTTATACCAAATTTGACAAAAAAAAAAGAACATGTCGGGACGAAAATGACTTTCAGATTTATCAAAAGGACAAAAGTATCTTTGATGAGGTGTCACCATATTATATGTCGAAATTGTTTTCTTTTGTTAATCCAGGCATTTTCATCATTTGGCATGTTTTATTGTTGAGACTGGTATAAGTGATGCAAGATACGGTCTTGGGTGGCGTATATGATCGTTTTAGTATATGGCTGGCCTTTGATGACAAAAGTTGAATACTTTGGTGGCCTCCACGAACATTATCTCACGAATAGAATTGAATTTACTCTTCTTATAACCTGATTTGATGGACCCTTGCATTGATTTTGCAAAAGGTCTCATTTTATCAAAACAATGTATTATTGGTTTTTAAATAATCAGAATTTTTCAAGCATTTAAACAACTAATTATTTAATTATTATGCAGAAGCATAACCAACCAATGTATCCAATGACTCGTTTTATTAGAGTTGATCACTGATTCTGTTTATTCAATATCATAATATCACTTTCGAAAAGCACATATGAGTGCCTCCTTAATATATTGTCTTTCAACAAATGGGAACTTTGATTCATCTTACAATTGTACATCTGTCAGTCAGTAGTCCTTTTGCTCTTTAACCTTAAAAATGTTGATAAAATGTTTCTTATAGGTACCGCAAGGCTCTAAGGATGATGTACTATGCAGACCATCATGGGTTCCCTATTGTCACATTCATCGACACTCCAGGGGCTTTTGCTGACCTTAAATCAGAGGAACTAGGCCAAGTATGTAGAACCATCTGTAACGTGATTACTTTTTATGATGTTGTGAAGCCCATTCAAATTTATATTTTTGAAATAATATTCTGATTATTGCGACTGGTAATCATAATCATCAGTTTTATGGGTTTTGATAAATAAGTAATCAGTATTGCTAAAGACTCAAACATCTGATTATGTGATTATATTTCAAACAAAAAGCCAATACTTCTCGTACATCCTGTTTTATTACCATTTACCAGTGAGGCAGTGATCAGCTGTTTGTGATTCACTTCATAACTCACATCCAAACACCCCTCGTTTTATTACCTGTTATATTATGGAAGTACTCAAGTTAGTGGTTGAATTTATTTCTATGCAGGGTGAAGCCATTGCTCACAATTTAAGGACTATGTTCGGTTTGAAGGTCCCAATTGTGTCGATTGTAATGGGTGAAGGTGGCTCAGGAGGTGCTTTAGCCATTGGTTGTGCTAATAAGTTGCTGATGCTTGAAAATGCAGTCTTTTATGTTGCCAGGTGACTAAATTTTTTAACTTTTTATACAAATATTCGTTAGTGCTGCCATAATGATGTTAAAGTTATTTCGTCTTCATGTATATAGTAGACTGACCACGTACTAGTAGAGTTGATTGGTTTACATCGCTACATTCAATATTCATAAATAGCCATCTCTTGGAGACCTTTTTGGACCCCAAATAGTCTAATTGTTCAGCCTATTTTGCACAAAAGGTCAAAACCTTTTGTCTAGATTAATTTTAAGAGTTCTTAATTTTCAATCATTACTACATCCTAACCATTTTATCTAGATTAATCACATCCATCCAATTATTAACCTTCTAAAGTAGATTAAAATTTTCTAAAAGGTAAGCTAATTTTCTATTCGGTATGCACATCATTCTAAAAATAGATTTAAATACATTTTAAATTCGTTATGCACATTTAAAGTTATCGACTATAAAAACCCATTTTTCCGTATTTAATAATCATTTAATTTCATGCTTTATAAAAATATTTAATTTCATAGTTTTTTACAACTTTTAAAACAAATTATCATCTTAGAGAATCAAGATAATAATTACTAAAGAGGAGTTAAAAATGTTTTTGTTAAGTTTATATGTATAACACCAATTTTAATGTAAACATAAAATGTGGTTATTTGTTTTATGTTCATCGGAGGCAGAGAGAGAGAGAGAGAGAGAGAGAGAGAGAGAGAGAGATGGTGACGATGGTGGTTGTATTACAGTGACCTGGGAAGACGGTGACTATAGTCGTTGGATTTGATATGGAAGGGGGTTGGTATTGTTTTATTTATTTATTTAATAATAATATTTAATTGGTAATTAATAAATAAAACTCAAAATAAAAGAATAAATTAATAAGAAAATGGTAATTTGGTCTTTTCAAGTGACGAGACCGTATATGAAACAAAATCCAAACAATGGGGATTTCAGTATAACAAATGAAGTTCAAGGCTGTCAATGTAATTGTGACAAAGCACAGGGACCAAACAAGTAATTACCCAAGTTTTTAAGAGCAAAAACTTATTATCTTTAAATTTCAACATCTAAACGTCGTTTATTTGTACAATCTCATATTGCTTTAAGTTAATGTGTATAAATAATATTACTACACCATTAAATTTAAAGTTCCATAACGTGATCGAATAGTACCACCTACATTACTTCAAATTAATTGTGATATTATTTATTACCATCAGACACCATTTGCAACTGTTATTGTCTCATCCATCCTCTCCATAGCTAGCCACCACAAAAAACTCACCACCATACAATCTCACTACTGTCTCTTTTTAAACACCGCCGCATTGCGCGGGCACCCTACTAGTAAGTGAAAATGAGCCTTGATATTTTCTGCAAAGGTAGGAGTTCTTTTTTGCTGTGTTTCTAATTATAGTTTTTTCTTTAATGCTTAGTTTACGTCTCATTGGAATCTCGAAGTTATAGTACAAATTTATCGGCTTAACGCTAGTTAACAAACCAAATTATACTTTCTTAAAGTATGAAACCTTGTAAAGATAGTATAGTAGAGGTGGCAAGGTCAAAACAGATACGAGTTGGATTGACTCGACCCACTGTTTGACTTCTTTTTCTTTGTTTTGAAAAATAGCCAGCGTGTCAAATTTGATCACAGAAGTTCTATTATTTCAATAATAATCTAATTTTTTTCCTCTTGGAAATAATTATGGGTTTGATGTTTCTTTAAGCAATATGGTACATTTTATTCTTCCACTACAGTATTTTTTTCAACTCTACCAATGATAACTCAAAGTTTTATTAGGGTGTAAATATTTAATATTTATAGTATAAAACTTTATTGTTCTTTTAAAGTTATTTGAATATAATGATTTAGGAGTTTGTTTGTTCTAAAAAGACACTTTGCGCGCGGCTTTTGACCCGTTCAGCCATTTGACTTCTTTCTTTTTGAGCTAATATTTTTCACCCTGTAGAACCCAATTGACATATGCATAATTAAGTGGTTCGAAACTGTCACCTCTAGATAGTATTGTCGCTTCTGAATCACTTGACGAAATCTCTTTTCTTTCTTCCGGTGTAATTTCTGCGCTTGCTAATGTGATTAGTTCCTTAATCTCATTTAATTTTCCGTGGTATAGCCCAGAAGCATGTGCAGCTATTCTGTGGAAGAGTGCCAAAGCCTCACCAAAGGTAGTGAAACAATTCTATTTCTGTCTATTTGTATAGAAAATAACATATAACACTCAAAATTTATGTTGTTTCTCTGCTTGTATAGGCAGCTGAGAAGCTCAAGATCACAGCCAACGAGCTTTGCAGGCTACAAATTGCTGATGGCATTATCCCCGTAAGATTCTTTCTTTTTTTTTTGTGCTGAAAAGAAAGTGTGTTGGCCTTTATCTAATTTAATCTGGTCATTTAAATAAAATAAGTAAGAATCCATAAAATCAGAATTTGAGGAAATTGGCAGAGATGGATCAACAATACCTTACAAAAGTTTCTTGATATTAAAAAATTCAAAAAATTCATAAATTTGAAAGTTTCTCGAGTTAAGGAGAATTTGAAATATTTTAGTTTTTAAATATAGAAATAAAAAGATATTTCTATAAGCAGTTCGGTTTGGTTAACTTTTCCCATGATAATTGCAGGAACCGCTTGGTGGTGCACATGCAGACCCACACTGGACCTCGGAACAAATAAAAGCTGCCATTCTTGATTCAATGGATGTGAGTATATGAACTTGTTCTGTAGTTACCGTAAAGTCTATTTATGTTTGGTGTAGATGTAGATATTTGGGTTATGTGTTTATCTCTAATAGGTTAAATGGGTAAAAAAAAACAAAAAAGGAAACAGGTCAAACGGTTCGAAAGTCCTCTAAAGCGTTTTTATGCGCAAAACCTCGTATCAATTTATTAAGGAAATTATTCAAACGATATAATCTTGCAATCAATTTGGCACAATAATTATTTCTGGACAAAAAGTGTTTCAGGTGAACCCAACACGTCCCTGTCTGTTATTTTGAATTTTTGACCCCTGACCTTATTTGCATGACCCTCTCTGTAGCTTGATCCATACTTACATATATGTTTCTGTATGTATAGGAGCTTCAAAAGATGGGGACAGAAGAATTATTAAGACATAGAATGTTAAAGTTTCGCAAGATAGGTGGATTCCAAGAAGGACTGCCCGTTGAGCCCGAAAGGAAAGTCAACATGAAAAGAAAAGAGGAACCGAGACCCGGGCTTATTTCAGACAAAGCTTTGCAGGGTGAGGTTAGTAAACTAAAGGAGCAAATTATGAAAGCAAAAGAATCATCTTCGGTAGCTCCAGATATGGATCAAAACGGGCTGATTGAAAAACTGAAAAGAGAGATTAATTATGAATTCTCCGAGGCAGCTAAAGCGTTAAAGATTGAAGAAAAATTAAGTAAAATGCGTGAAGAATTTGCAAAAGCAGAAAATGGACAGTTGACTCCTGAACAAATCGAGAATCTTGAAAATCTAAAGAATGAGTTCAATGACAATTTAGCGACGGCTCCCAACTACGGAAGGCTCAAGTATAAGCTAAGCTTGTTAAAGGAAATAACGGAAGCTAAAATCTTTGCTGAAAATTACAAAAAGTCCCTTCCTTTGAAGGCTAAAGTGAATGAAAAATTCAAAGAGGTATTGGAAAACCCGAAACTCAAGCAGAAAATTGAGGGAATTAAAGATGAAATTGAAAAATCGGGGTTGTCTGCCCTCGAAGAATTTGATCAAGAACTTAAAGAGAAAGTTCTTGAGGTTAAGGAAGAATTTGAATCTGAATTTGTTAACGCCCTTGAATCTTCGGGTGTTCATGTAGCTTCAAAGGTAGGTCAATCTTCAATGTTGATGATCAAGGCTAAAATTGATGAGCTTAATGCAGAAATTAATCAGATAATTCAAGATGTCATTGAATCAACCCCTGCTTTGAAAACCAAGATTGAAATGTTGAAGCTTGAGGTAGTAAAAGACAAGAACACCCCTAGTAAGGAATCAAAGGAAAAGATTCAGGGCTTGGAGGAACAAATAAAACAAGGTGTTGCTGAGGTAATGAGTTCTGCAGCAATTAAAGAGAAATATGAACAACTGCAAGCGGAACTTGCTGAACTTTCGGGTGGATCTGATGGAAGTTTGATTAAAGAACCAAGCTATGCCTGATGTAAGTTTCAACTTTCTCGTACCATACCCTTTTCGATTTTGAGGTCAACTTTGACTTTAAAGGTCGAATTTGTTCCCATTAATTTTCAAATTTATGTTTGGTCTCTTCTTTTTCAACAAATTAGTAGGGAAAATTGCCTACAAATGGCAACATATGTTCACTTCAAATGTTGGTCAATGCACTTAGGAGTTGTTTTGGATTTGTGTTTTGGAATTGATTACATCTGCTTATTGAGATTTGAAGTTGCAAACTCAATTTTAATGTTTTGACAAATAATTTTTGCTTCTAAATATAAGATTATTTAAGAAAATTGATTTTATAAGGATAACATAAAGTTACTTTTCTCTAATTTCTACCCCTTTCTAGCTTAGTTTGAGAGATTTTTTCCATGTCAGATTCTCTCTACTTTTTCTTTTTAACAAAAATGTCATTTTTGTCATTCTACCTATTATATTTTAAATAGTCAGAATATACCAAGCATTCAAATATCTCGCATAATCTCTATAAAAACACACATTCAAACACCCCCTTAAAGATGGCTTAAAAAAGCATCCCTTTAGAAACTGCAGTTGATAATCACCAAGGCAATTTTACACAAATTAGTCAAATGTCAACCCATTTGACCTTAAAAAGTCAAAGTACACCTCTTATATGTTGGATAACCAATCAAAACTATCATATATTTACATTTGCAGTTGATAAACTATGTTGAAGCTACACTGAATTCTGAAATGTGGATTAACGAGCTTTAATTTGGACCATCTCAACCTCTACCACGGTTAAGTTCACCATATCTCATATTTGCTAAAGATTTGTGGGGCAAAAACCTGGCTGCTTTGAAAGTTTGCTGTTTGAGTTTAGTTTTTGTTATTTTTATCGACTTTTATATGAATTTTTTTGCTTGAATTAATGTCGTTAGATCGCCACTGCCAACTCTACAAGACAACAATAGTTTGTTATGTAAATTTTGCTGATTACCAGGAAATGCCAATAATCTGCTTTTCTTATTCTGGTTTAATATCTGTTTTACTTTGGTAGTTATGGTTAATTAGGATTAGGGGACTTCAGTTTTCATGGTTTGTTTGGGGAACTGAAAGTGACACTTCTTTCTCTATAATAATGATTGTTAGAGCACCCTTTGTCAAGGGCAGTCATGCTCCGTATGTCAATTGCACGATGGCGTGGGTCATGTCCACTAGGGGTTCCTTGTCGTCTGTATGTCTTGGTGGTGGCGTCGTGTAAATGATGGGCGTGCTCCTTTTTCCTTTTTTTTGTTTTGAGTCTTGCATGTAGAAAATATATGCGTTCCAGACTTCAGTGTCATTTCAGTCATGAGCCAACATGGTAGTCATCATGTCACCACTACAGGTGCTCTTTGAGCGCTCCTAGTCGAGGGCGTCAAGATAAAGAGTTCACTAAGTGCACACTGTGCTGTTTTAAGTCATGACGTTGAAACGATTTCCAATGAAGTAGGCTAGTGTCCATTTTCTTTATCCATGCCATCAAGATATCAAACTACAGCAAGTGCAACATTATTTAGATGTCTAAACCAGAATCAAAATCCTTATATTATAGGCTCTACATATCTTCTAGAAGAACCTATCAATCTTCTTTGCTTTTAAGGACTTCAGCTGTAACAGAGCACATGCTATGATTTTGGAAACAGTCTTTATGACATATATTTGAATGAACAGAAATGATACATGAGTTAACATCACTTAATGAAGTGATGTTGCTTTCATATATCACTTCAATGAAGGGTACTATGGTCATTTGAGTGTTCTAATTATTTGAATAGTATATGAGAGCAACATCACCTAGGTGATGTTAGCTGCATGTATCATTTCCCCTTAATATCGTAAATAGAAACGAAAATTAAACTCACTACATGTTAAATTGCAAAATACATCTCAAAACGTGAACATTCATGGGTTAGTACATGGGTTCCGACTTACGATCCAAAGGTTTGCCACTTTCGAATCGTAGCACTAAGCTGGTAGCAGTGAAAATGAGCCTGCACCAGATCCTATCAACTGGTTAAGAGGCCTATGACTTTCTTATTCACATTACACAATAGGATACATGGGCTGTGAAAAATACTATGTTGAAGCAAGTAAGACTAAACGGAATGAGACAAATATGCTTTCGTCATTTTGTGGGTTTCGACGAATCTTGTAACAAGGTTTTCCACTGAACTTCTAGCGTTGTGTAAAAGATTTTATTAATACGTATTAACTAACATGTACGAGTAACTTTAAGTCGGATTTTTGAAAGAATGACCTTTTAAGTATACGTCGAGAATTTAATCAATCTTAGTTGCAAATTAAGAACAATATGAAGATGATTTGAGATTAATTGATTAAACAAACATTATGAAAAACAACATAAAGACAATAATACTACAACAGGAACAATTAATTCCTCTTCTAAGTTAAACCAGTTGGTATATGAGATAGCTTAAGAAGGGCACCAAGCAGCAAGGGTGAAGGAAGGAAGGAAGGAAGTGATTGATTAAGGCAAATTACTAAGCATGCTAGCTTTTCTGACGGTTGATGTTGCAAAATAGCATCGGAATCGGACACAAGAGGTGCTACTCTACAAAATCCTCTAAAGACAGTCCATGTGGCGAGGATGCCCATCACTTGCGTCTCCAGATGAGTCACTGTCCGCATCGATGTCACTGATCATTCTCACTACTTGTTCGCCCATTCTCACTATGTGTTTGCACACCATCATCACCTGGGAACTTTGAGGTAAGACATAGGAAAGCTGTTGCGTGTATTCTGCCGCGTCTACAAGATCGAGTATTCTACAAACCATGCACAAAAGATGTTTAAATTAGAAAACCATGAACGATCTCAAAACAAATAGATAATAAACCACCTTGAAAAAATGGTAGACATTGCTTCAAGAAGACTCAATTAAGCCACATCATGATCTGACCACTTCACCATCTATGAAAAGTCAAAGTGGTCACCATCTATGAAAAGTCAAATGATAAACAGAAGACATGAAGCTCATAAAACATGTAAATAAGGATAAGCAAAGCAATCAAAAGGGTGAGATACTTGATATGTCAATTTATGAAACTGAAAGTGAAGACTCTGTAAATATGATGTGTTAGTGATATCATGCTAAAGAAAACAATTGTAAGGATTTGCTTCTTGAGATTGGACTATTGACCAACAGTAGGCTAATATGCTCTTTTGAAATGACTTATTAAAAAATGGATTATTAAGGCGTTAATAACAATAAGCTTAAGCGTATAAGGTAAAACAAACATTCATTTTTTTGATAAGCTTTATAAATAAATTTATAAGCTTACAAGTCACTTTAATAAGCTAACTCAACAACAACAACAACGACAACACGCAGCAGCAACAACGTTTTGTGTTCAGTTGCTTACGATTTGCATAGTGGATTATGAGTGATGGATTTACGATTCAAGCTATTCAATCATGGGTTTTGATTCGATCTATCCAAGCTATTTTGTGTAGGGGATTCATATTCTTCAAGCCACACACCAGGTTTATGCGAATTAGGGTTTTTTATTTGTGATTTCATGTGAGTTTCGACTAGATATGTGGTTGTAAGTCTTGTTCTTGTTCATTTCAAATTGTTGTTCTTGCGATTTCATATGTGATTCATATAGATCTAATAAGTTTCTATTTAGGTTTTATTCGTCGAGTTTATTAGCTTCCTCATCTTGTTTATCAACTCAAAGGTTTGGATTTTGTTTCTATTTCTTCGTCTTCACTTCTGTATTGAAAGCGATTTCACGTGTATGATGATGCTATGCTTCTTGGATTTCAACCAAATCTATTCTTGTTTGATTTCTAAAAATTGTTTGAGATTAACAAATTGGTTGTTCATAACAAATTTAGGATTGTGATTTTTTGTTCTTAATATATTAGTTGTTCATCAGTGTATTGTTCATGGTGTTATTAAACTAATTAAATAAATAATAAAAATAAGTTAAAAGTGACATGACATTTTTATATTCAATTTAAAATATTATAGATTATATATAAATTTAAATCTAAACAAACAAATTATCTAAACTTGTGCCACATGCTATTTTGACTAGTTAGGTCAAAATATGTATTTAATATGCTTTCTACCTTTATCAACCGTAATTTTTTCACCCTCAGTCTCTCTACCATTCCAAATCGCTTTCTCTCCTTCCCATGGTCCCATATTTATTATTTTTTTGAACGGCAAATTAAATTTTATTGAAATTATACTAGCAAGATGCTAGAGGAACAAAATTATGCAAGAGATTCCAATATAGAGGCCGGGTCAAGACACGATATTTATTACTTAACTTATGAGATAAAAACATAAAAAAAATGTTTTGATCTTGACGAAAAGTCGAAAACTCAGCTTCTTCTCCCCAAAGTTACTACAATCCGTACGCATCTAAAGCTTCTATCCAAGTCATCACTAACTCGAACAACAAGCCATCCGAATTGATCAACCATCTCCATCTGCAAGATGTGACACATGTTTGCTGAAAATGGAAATTTAGGTTGGAGTTGGAGTTGTAGTTAGGGGTGTAAACGAGTCAAATCAAGCTCGAGCTCGACAGGGCTCGAACTTGACTCGAAATTTTATGTTAAGCTCGAGCTCGGCTCGATAGCTCGACGAGCTTTCATACTTGAAGCTCGAGCTCGGCT
>JAUEJL010087228.1:0-18672 GCA_032274825.1 Drosophyllum lusitanicum
AACCAATCTTGGTCATTCAAATGGTAAGTGAAATTCATGGATGAAGAGCGTGAGGGGATTGAGTGTGGCAAGGTGCATATAATATATATATATATAGAGAGAGAGAGAGTAAAATAATATCATCAAGTCAAGATCAAGATATATAAGAAAGAACCGATCGTTTACATACGTGAGTTGCTGGAAGGGATATGATTAGACGCCTACAACCGCACATGGCGTGGGTCGAGAAGCCATGCCGCCTGCCCTATTTTTATGTTATTTTACGCATTGACCACCGAATAAATAAAATATTACCCGTATGTTATTTTACGTCTAGTAGGAAAAACGGGAATACTAGACAAGAGTACAAGTGTTACAATTACAAAAGAGGATTATGACACTATATTTGCCACACCAAATTACATTTTGATCTATATTTAACCCAAACAAAAAGACTAGATTGAATTTCTACTTCTACCATAGATCCATAGATAAGGAAAAGGACTTGTCATTAAAAAATAAGTTATTTCTTGACTTCCAAATGCTTCAAAGAAGCATCGTACTGATCGAAGCTTCCCTTAATTTTCTTTTTTTTCTTTGAATTTGCAATATTATGCAGGTTATAAATCAACTAGTTAAGCGAGTTATGAGCACCAAGATCAACATTACACCGGTTTTCAAGCCATTTCCAAACCTCATTCACCTTTATACAAGAATAAAAGAGATAATTGTCTGTTTTTGTCGCTGATTCAATCAACAGGCAGGAGTTCGAAGGTAATGGAATGCCCCTCGACCTCAAACTTACCTTATTAGGGATTCTTTTCAATTGTTGACGCCAAACAAAATAATTTACTCTTGGTGGAAGCCATTTACGCCATAGACTTTGCCCCGAAAGTGAGGAGTTTAGTCGGTTTTCAATAATGACTCTCAGTGATATATTTGACCGAGAAAGTTCCACTCATGTCCCCTTCCCATCTCCAAACATCGACTATGTGTCAAAACAGTATAATGCACTATCTCTTTCGATGCTTCAATCCTTCCTGATAATCGCATAGCTTCCGTGTTGCTCACGATTATTGGATGTTTGGGAGTATCGAGCTGCTTTTGAACATTGTTTATCCCATTCTAATTTAAGTAAATCTGAAAATATGCGTTTAAACGGTGTGGTAGTTACCCATCTATCCAGTCAGAAGTATATGTGTTCCCCATTACCCACCTCACGAGTAAAGAATTCATCCAAGTTCAAATTTAGGGGACTTATTGATGTGCCAGCTTTGGCTATATTCAACCACACACCGGTTTTCATTAAGTTAGCCATAGTAGTGGAATCTCTACCGAAAGAACTATGAATTGCTTTGATAACTTTGACCCAAAGAGCATAATCTTCTACTTTTAACCGCCACCCCCACTTAATTAGAAGGGAAATGTTGGCTGATTTTAGACAACCAATCCCAAGACCTACTAAACTTTTTGGTGCAATTGTTTTCTGCTAGTCAACCCAGCTTATTTTTGGTTTCCTTGAAATGCCCCAAATAAGTCTTCTTCTTACTTACTCTATTGCATCAATTACTTTGACCGGGGCTTTAAACAGGGATTGGAAGTAAAGAGAAATACTACCTAAACCCAATTTGCAAAGAGTGACTCTTCCCCAAAAGAATGATTCTTTGCGTTCCAACTCGAAAGTTTAGCACGTACCTTATCTAACACGGACCGTCAATTTCTTGATAAATTCATATTGTCTCCCACAGTTAGGCCAAGATACGTAAAAGGGAGCTTTGCATTTTCGCATTTGAGGAAGGCTAAAAGGTTTTTAACCTCCTCTTCATGTACTCCAATCCCATACACTTTGCTTTTAGAGAAATTTACTTTAAGTTCTGGAGCGAGATGGAAACACTGTAGCAACCTAGTCAAGTTAATTGCATTAGACGTGATCCATTTACCCAAAAAGATACATCATCAACAAATATCAAGTGTAATAATGTAGGACCATTATTAGGAAGTGATACTTCCTGAAAATGCCATTTATTAATCGCTTCAAGCAATGCAACATAGTGATTATGAAGAGGAATGGAGATAGTGGGTCTCCTTGTCTCACCCCTCTTGCTAAAGGGAACTCTTTAGTCGGAGCTCCATTCACAAGTACGCATGCTCTAGCCAATTGAAGACAACTAATTATCTATGATCTCCATTTTCGACCAAATTGCATTTGCTCCATGATAGAATCAACAAAGCTTCAGCTAAGAAAATCGAAAGCCTTCTCGAAATCTACTTTAAAATCCCCCATCTAAGGGGCCATCTAAAATCTCATTGAGCACTAAAGGGCCATCTAAAATCTGCCTTCCTCCGATGTAGGCCGATTGATCCAGACCGACAACCTTACCTATGACTTATTTCAGTTTCCAAGTGAGTAGTCTAGCCACTATCTTGTAGACACTTGGGCGATAGTCTTTTAAAGAAAGTGGGTCGTTTACTTTAGGGAATAGAGATAGAGAAATGAACGAGGAATTGCATCCGTGAGATCGCATTGGTTTCTTAAATTTTTCCTCAAAAAATTTGAACACTTCCTTTTTTATCAAGATCGGATTAGTTTCACACGACCCATCTATAGTCAACCCATTAATTCTATTGCAGTTATTGTTCGAGTTGACGATTCCATGGAAAAGAGGAAGTATTCTCATCACCATCCACTGCCCACTTAATTCTAGCTTTCGGTCTTAGGTCCACTGTGATTGCATATTCTATTTCTTTGATCATGGATTTCCCATGCTTTCTTTCTTCGGGTTCTTGTGTTGTAAGTTGCCTATTTCAGCTTCCAACTCAATTTCATCTATTTTCTTTTTTTAAGGCAGAAAGATTCGACCTTTCTTTATCAAGCACATTGGTCTTTCAAGTTTTTAATACATATGTACATGGTAAAGCATGGGGTGCTTAACCAAATAGAGACATAAACTTTAGGCTTTATCTTCACCCACAAATTAAACTCCATATCGAACTCACACACCCAAAGCAAAACCACACTCACAATCACACAAACCACAATGGGCAGCAGTGCTTCTGCCTGCTTGCCTGCCTCTGTGTGTGTGTGTGTGAGAGAGAGAGAGAGAGAGAGAGAGTCAGAGAGGTCAGAGAGAGACGAAGGAAAAGGGTTGAGGTGGTGGGAGTTTGAATTTATCTTTTTTTAATACATATATACATGGTAAAATGGTTGAATTAACATTTAATTCAAGCTTTAGAGCTAAAATACGATATTTGACACCTTATGAATATGATGATAAGAATGCATAATTATTTGTTCTGGCCTGGAGATGACATGTCTATCTCAAACATAACTACAGATATCATAGATTAAAATAGTGGTGGCTACGATACATCTGACACAAAGTAAAATTATTCCAGCAAACAAATAACAGAAAAATATTTGCTACAAAATAAACATGAGATATAAAAGCCAAAAAAGAAAAAGAAAGGATCAACACCTCACTGCTCACATAACCTTCAAACTTGTTGCAACTTGATCACCCTATCAGTATTTGGCCCGGCTTCTCACCCTGGAAATTTCGTTATAATTAGCGTGTCTAAATCCTTAACATCAAAAGAGGTTCTTGTGAAAACTCGCACATTTTTCTTACCTTGGGGAGCGAGAGCGAGAGATGGAACGAGAGTGGGACCGCAAAGGGGTTAAAGATCGAGACCGTGAACGAGACCGTGAATGGTATCTTCGAGAACTTCTGCCCCTACTTGGACTTCTACTACGCCTATATCGTCTGAAAAATAAACACACATCTTAGCAATACAAGGCATTTGAAGGAGTGTGATTCAAGTGCTCAATTGCATAAACGAAAAAAGACGCAATGATTTGCAGATAGATCTTTTCAGTTTTCAATAGGCCGTTTGTAAAATTTGGGATTTAATAAAATTGTATTTAATAATAACTGTGTCACAACATTAATATCAAAATTCTACTTCACGATTTAGAATCTAACCATCCTCTACAACTTTGATATTTATAGTCGGTTTATAATGATATATCCCTCCAAATTTAAAAGTCCACTACAAGATTAAAATAAGCGGGAAAAAAAAACACCTTTTACAAGTTTAGACATTATTAAATTTCTTTTGAAAGTTAGATGCAATATTAAGAACAGCAATGTTAGATTTTATATAAATTAGACATGGCACTTTGACCGACTTATGGGTTTATTAGGGTTATTTTAATCTCAAACAGATCAAACATAAAGTAAGCTATAAACAGATCAGTTCAAATGGGCCCTGGTTCAAACAGGTTGATAGTAGCTATAAACAGAAGTTTATTTCTAATGCATAAAAAACCTCCTAAATTGTTTTATTCGAAAATGCATATCAATGTATCGTTACCTTAGGAATATTGTTTTTGTAATCATATTTAATGCATTAAACATTCATTACTTCTTTGAAATAAGTGTTTTGGAGTCAATCCAAAGGGTCAAACAAGTTGAAAGTCGCCAGACATGTATTTTTATTCTTTAATAAGTCAAACCTACTAAATTTTTTTCTCCAAAGGGCTGGATTACTAATAATACCGTTATTGCAATCATATTTAGTGCACTAACTGTTTAGATTTAGAGTCAAGTAGTCAACCCAGCCTGTTTCAACCAGGACCCCAACACGCCCATCTTCCAAACTAACAAAAGGATTGTTTTTGTGAGGAACGAGAAGTTGTAATGCAGACTTCTCTTTGGGACTGGCAACATTTACTAGTCTATACTCTATAAATGAACAGTTTTGTAAAATACCACCTTGGAGGTGAGCGGCTGAAACTTCGGCTTCGGCTTCGGTGCCTGTATCTACTTAGCCTGTTAGTTTCTGCAAGTTTCTCAAGCCTCTGCCTCTCCTGTTCTCGTTTCTTGGCCATTTCAGCAGCAGTATCTTTCTTGACTGAAAAAACACGTAAATAATGAAAACTTAAAAGCATCAAATATCATGCCAAACTTTAGCACAAGAAGAAATAACAGCAGCATCCCAAACTCCACAAATTTGCAGCAGCAGCAGCATAAATTTACTTTTAGGATAACAAAATCGACAAAAAAATAAATGTACTTTGCTTATTTAGCTGTTTGCTCATAATCCGCTTAAGTCGCTCCTGAGGTGTTTCTTTTTTCTCTCCTTGTTTAGCCAGGTTTCCACTACCTGAAGGCTTACTTAATTTCGCTAACCCAGATGAAGATCTGACAAGATTAAAAATATATGCAAGAATGTCATCTACTATAGAATTTCAAGCTAAAAACAATAATTCAGAAACAGCAAAAGGAAGTACCCAACAGATGGTTTTGATAATTTGGCATTCCTTTCGCTATCAATAGATACACCAGATGCAGGATCAATATGTAAGGCTTCGAGGATTTGACCAGTTGACGTCCTGCAGAAAAAAGAAAAAAGCTATTTCACCACTTAAACCAGATACAAGACCACAATAAAAGGTCCTTTTAAGGATAGAATGAGCTTATGAAAGGTGTGATAAGCTGCAGCAGAGAAAGACTGTCGAATGTAGCTATGCAATAATTAGAAGAGTGCTCCGACCGGTTTAATGCACCAACTTGGGACGGAGGAGATGATGGAGGGGTATATCCAGCGAGCTTGGGTCCATCACCATCTGTAGAGCCCCCAAATTCTGTAATGTATTCTATTTTTGGAGCCCTTGGATTACTCAAGTGACTATCATCAGTATGACCATGATTGTGACGCCTAGATTGTGATGGAGAGTATGATCGTGATCTGGATCTGAAAATTCAAGATGTTAGTTATCATTGTAAGTCCCTTTTGATAATACAAAAGTATTCCACAAACTCACCTTCTAGAACGTGAATAAGCTTCATATGTTGGACTTCGTCTAGACTCTCTGCAAAACAGTTTTGCATATTGGTGACAAAGAACAACCATTATAACATGTATGGTTGACTACATTTTTAAAAATAAAATCTTCTACTAGTAGATTTTATGGAAAAGCATGTACCTGTAAGGATCATGATGAAGCACTCGACTTCCAAAGACCCGTGCTGATTCTCTTTCCCTCTCTCTTTCAATTTGAGAAGCCTTTCTTCTTTCTTTACGACTCAGCTTCCTCTGCAGATTCAAAGTGGAAAATTCCAGTGAAGATTGAGTATTTCAAAATGGATACATTTCATCTCAAGTGTATTAATTCATTAATTGATACATACGATTGCAGGATCTCCTTTCACAACTTCCTTTTGTCTTCTTTCTTCCTCCTTGGCTTTTTTATCCATGTATACAAGCCACCCATACCTCTTCACTCCAAATTCCTTGGCAATTATATCCATTCCTTCATCATTGCTATCATCACTATTGAACTCCTCTTCATCCTCATCATCGTCATCATCATTGTCATCATCATCCGAATCTTGATTTCCATCTTTCACATCCCCATCATAGGAGAACCCCACTTGTGAATATGAACCCTGTTTTGCTGGAGCATGCGCTGTTTGAGACCTACCGTATATATAGAAATTAAAAATATATATTAGTACTTCCTTCTATACATGTTAATATATCCAGGGCAAGACAAAGCTCTGAACTTGAAATACCCTGTTAAAAATTATCTAAGTATGTTTTTAATAAGGATTACAAACCTGTCTAATCCAAGTAAAGCAGCACTTTTAGCCTCCATCACTTGGTTAACATGCTGAAGACCTTCCTCATCACTAACTGTTAATAGACAACAGCAGCTTGTAAAATATGCATTGAAATAATACCACCTTATAGCAATGACTCAGAAAAGTTTGCCTGGTCATTCTTCCAGATTGCCTTGTCACTAACAGTAGATGTCTAAGATGACAACAATTTTTTTAAGAGAATAATTTAAAACATGATCATCAAATCAAAAGAAGTACCGACATCCTCTACGTCGATGCTTAATTAAATCCCGGTAACGCTCAAAACTAACAAACTCTTCTAACTCTTCTTCTTCCTCAGTCTTCTCAATGACGCGAAAACGTCTAGAATCAGGATCTCTTATAAAATCAAGAAGAGCACGGCCATCAAATCTATAAAAAGCAAATAGAGAAACCAACCAATGAAGTGTATGGACCTTCACAGACAGTCAGAATATAGAGAAAAACAGGACCAGAAAACCAGTACCTGTCAATCATAACATCCTGTTTCCCGTTCCATGGGATCCTAATACGCAGTAAAACAAAAGGTCAAGATGTCATTATGTCAATGTAAAATACTGTACTTTCAGGAAATGAGAGTAGAAAAGGAGCATAATCAGTTTAAAAGAGAGGTCATATATCACTACATTCATACAAAATGGAAGTACAAAGAAAGAATGACGAGATTGCATTACAATGATCAAGTGGAACAAACTTTAACCCGAGTCTATCTTACCCAGAATGGCAATGAACCAGAAATATAATTGTGTTCTAGTACTTAGTCCTTTAGATTCGATCATCATATCACTCCAATCCCCTCTATTCCCCTCTTCTTTTTCTATCTAAAGTTCTTGAATCGAACTTACAGAACTGATTTCGGACACAGGCTAACCTGAGTGGAATTATATCATCAAGACATCTGCCTAAGAATTGAATAACTAACATCAAAATTGAACAATAAGTCTAACCTACAGATAATCAAAGAATAAAACAAATTCCTACTCAATAGCTTTAAGACAACAATAAGTACGAAGCAAAATATTAACTAAAGGCGCCAATTATTCTACGGAGATAAATAAACATACAGGCCTTGCTGATCTTCAGTTGCTTGGTAGAGGCCATCGTCACGGTACACACGGCAGCGAGAGCCTGAGACTTGTATGGATTGCTGTGGATCACCGCGCCGCTTGGCTAGATACACCGCCCGCCTCTGTGCCCTCTTCCGAGCGGCGTCCATCATGTCATGGACCTTCCTTTCCGACCGACGAGCTTCGTGCCACATAGTCACTCGATCGCTTGATTCGATTTGAGATAGACGAACACCGTAGATGAACGGAAACCTAATGCCAAATGGAAAACGAAATAAAAGTTGTGAAGAAACTAGAAATATAAGATGTGCAAACAGAGTCCTTATGGAATTTAAATTTGTCGAGAAAGATAATTTAAATATCAAAAATTGTCGATAAAGGTAACGTCTAATTTTTTTGATCGAAAAAAATTATAAAATTTAATTTGTAACAAAAAAAGGTATAATAACCTCTTAAACCTAACAAAAAAAAGATTATAAATTTTAATTTGTAACAAAAAAAGGTATAAACTTCACGCATTATATCCTTTTTTGTTACAAATTGAAAATTATAATCTTTTCTCGGCAAAGAAATTGGACTTTACCTTTATTAACAAATTTTAATATTTAGGTTACCTTTCTCGACAATTTACCCTATAGAATTCTATATATACATTGATATTTGAGGTTTTGGTTTTAAACATAGTTTATGTATTTTGGATTATCATAATAGTTTATGTATTTTGGTTTTAAAAATAGTCATGAGGCTTAAGAGGAAGCCCTAAAAGGAAGGGGACAAACAACAAATGACCCTAAAAAACCAAGCCTAATTAGTGGTATACTAGAAGCTCCAAATCTACCAATAACAAAAATGACAGCATATAACATGATGACTAAAAACAACTAAAAAGAAAGACAAGTTATGATTGTGCGTAAGAAGGGAAACAATGCACCATTCAAGCCAACTAAGGTCAAAGTTTTTCACCCTGACATATAATATTGTCCCTTGGCACTTAAGACCTTTGAAGGCTATTTTATGTTGATGTTGCCACACAAAGTAACGCCATCCATAATTTGTCATGATTGCGAATAAGCCCATTCCCACTTAAAGATACAGCATATGTGACCAAGGACAGTAGAAAGTCACATAAGCTCCACCATGTAAAGATTTTGCTCTAACCCGTCGAAGCTAGGCTCTAAATAACTATGTAGTGATTTGTAATCTCGATCTCGTCATCACAACCGATGACGACACACCAATGTCTTAAATTAGACCCGATTCATGTGGTACAACCCAATGTGTCTTATCGACTTATCTTGCCCTTGCCTCCTCTCATATAAATATAGCAAGCCACTAAAACTTTAACAAGCTTTTCCTCTTCCTAAAAACTCTCTAAAGGATTCATCCCTTTCAATTATCAATTTAGATATCACTCTCCCTATCATAATGTTACACACAACAACCCTCCTTTTTAGATATCACAAGTACAACAACCGGAAGATCCAACGTCACCTTGTTATTGGTCACGGCTCTTGTATGGGGTTATCAACAAATAATGGGAGACAGACAACTAATCCATCCACAACTTCGATCTATGCACGCAAGTTTCCATGTTACCCTTGAACAACCAGGTAAAATAATGATTAAGGTCCACTCCAATAATATCATGTGGAGTTTGAACCAAAAGTCAACCTCTTTACATTCTCTATATGAAGACCTTCACTTTTCAATACATTGTTTTACGCCATATAGTCTCTGAATCTAGCGAGTCGACCCCTAGCGTCTTCTCATTCACTAATATCGGACAAGCCTTGGTAGAGAGGTTTCCAACGCTATCGAGATTACTAGTCCATGTATCTTTAGCAACAAACGAAGGTGAAAACCATAAACTGAGCCGATCCTAAGCCTGACTACAAGGACAACTGACCAGACCCAAAAAATGAATGGGTCCACTACACTAAATGTATGCCCTTATGTATATATATTTTTAGCACAACAAAAAAGGTAAAATAGGCGTCGTAAAAATATGAGGGCACAAACTAATCTTGCGGATTCCTTTCTATTCTATCTTGTGTGAAACACCGGAACAGGAAACAACAAATTATTAAAACCTAGTAGTTCATCGATTCCAACTTCCACAACTAAACTCTCATCGCAAGAAGTTGATGTTTAATCAAGAATCGAAAAAAATTAAATCAGAAATCGGCAATCAGAATCAAAGGTAAGAGTTATTGCTCAATCGCTCCATTTCATCTATTCATTTTGCACTTTTATTGACCTATTGGAATACCCATGGATGAAGACAACGAGTATAAAATATCATACAAGAAATGTATCCTTGGCGGTCTCCTTTGGCCTCAAAAGTCGATGTAGGTACGATTAATAGATGATCAAAATGACCGCATATGTTTTAATTAAATATTGACCTAGCTACAATTTATTAAAGATTTTGATTTAGATCATTTAGACATCGCTGCTGATTTATTTGGGAAAAAGAGAGACTTTCTTGTATCGGGATATGCTGATATATAAGTAGTTTGCATGTGTGAAATCATGTTTAAGTTTCTCTTCACATATAGACAAGATAACAAATGGGCAAATAATCAAAATCAATTCTCTTTTTACCCTTCGTTCAAGGAGATATATTATATGTTTTGTAACAATCTATGGAAATCATGTTAGGGTTGTATTGCATTCCACATAAAAATATATATATATATATATATATATATATATATATATATAATATTACACAAGGCACCCTACACCATACAAAAGAAGCAAAACAATATAAACTATGTATTATTTAACACAACCCTCGCAGTTAGAGCAGGAGGAAACTGTATGCTCAGACCGGATCTAAAGTCTAAAAATAGTTGTGTAGATAAGCCTTTACTTTAGTGAATATATCTGCAAAATGATGGGACAATGCTACATGTAGAACTCGTATATGTCAAATGGCAACACGTTCTCTAACAAAGTGTAAATCAATTTCCACATGTTTGATACGTTGGTGCTATACCGGATTATTGGCTAAATACATGGCACTGACATTATCACAACAGACAACTGTAGCATGAGAGAGAGGAAGATGCAACTCAAGGAGAAGAATACATAGCCACACAGCTTCCGCAACTTCATTGGCAATACCACGATACTCGGCTTCAATACTAGAACAAGAGACAACATATTGACGCTTAGAAGAGGGACCGACGTCTCTCAGGACAGCCGGCCCAATCAACATAAGTATAAAAGACTAAACGATCGATAGAAGAGGGACGAAGCATAAGTCCATGAGAAAGGGTACCATGTAGATAACGCAAGATACGTCGAAGAGCATGCATGTGAGGTTCGTGAGGGTCATGCATAAAGAGACAAACTTGTTGAACAACAAAGGCAATATCAGGGCGAGTGAAGGTAAGATACTGCAGGGCGCCAGCTAAACTCCAATACAAGGTAGGATCAGAAACTGAAACTGGCGTATCTGTGGATGATAGTTTAGACTTAGTATCCGCTGGAGAAAAAAACCATGAGTTTTCTAAGAAACCGTGAGTTTTCTAAGAAACTGGTGTACCTATGGATGATAGTTTAGACTTAAGTATCCACTGGCAATATCAGAATATTGATCGGGAAAAAAACATGAGTTTTCTAAGAAACCAGGCTCTATACCATGTAGCAATCTACGAAAATTCCGTTAGGATTTAATTGCATTTCGCATCAGAATATATATATATATATATATATATATATATATATATAATATTACACAACACTTTACACTATACAAAAGATACAAAACAATATAATACATAGCTTAACATGTTTTTTTATTAATTCGATTAATTAAGAATTTCATACTTAATACAATAATAAAATATAAAACAAATTGAGAAAACTGCTGAATGAGGAGAAAAACTGAACCACTTAAGACATTAAAGGTCAACTCATGGAGCCTTAATGTGGATGTTGTGTGAAGACTTGATAAATAGATACATACGACTGCTCCTTGTAACTAAAGAGAAAATTCGAGAAGATAAGTATGATCAAAGAACCACACTTTGTGCTGACCAAGTGCGTATGCTATGCTAAAGCATGCCTGAAATTGCAATATTATGCACTTTTAGGTGCAAAATTAGTCATGCATTAAAGCTCTATCGCAACACCCTTTTAAACATACTTGCTTCATATATGCTAAAATATTTATGTATGAATATTAGTAGGGTTGTAAACGTATCGAACGAATACGAACGAAGGCTGTTCGTGTTCATTTGTTTAACTTTAGCCGTATAAATAAATGAACACGAACGAACACGTATACAAATATAATACAAACTCAACATTATTAAATATATGTGTGTGTGTGTGAGAGAGAGAGAGAGAGTATATGTATGTGTGTGTGTATATGCGCGGGCGCGCCCAAACACACACATAAATCAAGGTTCTAAATAACGTGAGGTGTGCGTAAAGATCAAACCTCAAGCCTTAGAAGTCATGACGAGGTCACGGCGTTTCACAAGACGCGACTTAATACGGTAATTTTGTATATAAATTATAATTATGTATATAAAATTATACAAACAAATATTAAAAACACATAATTATATGTTTATAACATATTTCATCAATCTTTTTCTTTGTTTTCGGTATATCCAACCATCCTTATAACTGGATAACTATATATATTGGGCTTATATGACTCAATACCTCTAACATGCCTAAAAACACGGCTTATGACAAGTAAAAGCATGTCAAGCAGTACATTAAAGCACGCTAAGGAATTACGTCCAAACCTTGGACCATGTCGTGGCGGCATGGCAAGCCTCAAGCCTTAACGAAGCCATAGCGAAGCCAAGACGAGCTTTTCAAAACCATGCTCTCTACTATCTCTCTCCTCTTTCTCTCTCTACTTCTATTCTTCTCTCATCTCTCTATTTTATTTTAGATGTTTTTTTTAATAAAGAGGGCTAAGAAGGATAAGCGTGGGGTTAGAAGGCCGAAAGAAAGATGAAAGTGAAGGATGATTTAGTGCTGATGTAGCAAAAAAGATGGGTACCAATAGCCTAAATAAAAAGCAAAAAAAGAAAAGAGTACCTATAGTTGCTCAAATAGGCAACTTGTTACACACACAAGCCAAAATAGGCATGAGAAACACAACTTTACCAATTCGAGCATTGAAATCGCCTCCCCATGTTGCCGACGAGGTCTACGTTGCCAAGGAATGAGATCTTGCTACATGTCACGATCTTACAAATTCGAGTACCTATAGTTGCTCAAATTGGAAACTTGCTAGACACACAAGCCAAAATAGGCATGAGAAACACAACATTACCAATTCGAGCATTGAAATTGTCTCCCCATGTTGCCGACGAGGTCTATGTTGCCGAGGAATGAGATCTTGCCACGTTTCATGATTTTTTGTATTTCCTAGGTAAAATACTTAATGACTGCCACTTCTCGAAGAGACACCACACTGACCACGGAGACCCCTCTCGTCAATGGTACAATCAATCTCGCCGAAGGGCCCCCTTTTATCAGCGACATCGAAAAAAGTAAAACGTCTGAGCAGGACATTTGTCATTCCCTTACACATCGATGACATAAAGTAATTTGGTGACATGGTTAGGTGATATGGATGCTCAAATTTAAAAATTAAGATTTTTCATACTTATTTTGGCTTGCACGTCTCATAAATTGTTTATTTATATAATTAGTTTTTAGGATGTTTTGTAGTATACAGACTTACAGAGGGCTAGGGTCTGTACCCAAATAAGTAAGTGGGTCTACGCTCCGGTCCATCACAACAACAAAAGGTATGTTAACAACAGGATACCGGAAACGCCATTTTCATTTGCATTGCATACACACATCATTTTAAATTAATAAAATGTTTAAAAAAAACATCTAACCCGTTATAAGTACAAGGGTGTTTACGATATTTAAAAACAAAAAATAGAAAAATATACGGAAATGTTGATTAAATAAACAAAATATTTTGTTTTTTAGTTTATTTAATTGAAAAAAATTTGGTTATTTATTTCGGTTACGGTTCATTATTTTATAAATGAATGGTCAATCAAAGATTAAAATATACTATTTTTATTTTATTAAAAAAGCAATGAATTTTTTTATAAAAAGCCTCAAAGCATAAGACAAGAGTACAATGATTATCAACTCATAATAAATTATTACCCGAAACCAATGTGTACATTTCAGTAATTTTCAATATAGGCATTTGTTGTAGCTACGGTTAGTATTTAGGTTTACGAGTCAATTAATTAAGTTCATAAATTTTATTATTTACTAATTATTAACCTTTTTAAAAGCAACATCATATTATATAAAGCAACAACTATTACACCCTTTTTAATACCAATCTATAAGAAATAGAGTGTCACTGGCACATTAATTAGCTAAACAATAGACCTTCACTTTACATAATTCGAGTGTTCATGAGACGAAATATTATCCATCACACCACCAATTTTGCTACTTCCTCCGGAAATGTTAACCATTTGGACCATTTGATTGTACTTTTCTTTTTGACTCTTCCGCTTAACCATTGAAACATCAATAGTTGTATATCCACCAATGTTTCATTGATGTCTTTCTTTTAGTTCTTGAATATAAGTTCATTCCTACTCTTCCAAATACCACAAAGTAAAGCCCTTGCCGCCACTTTCCACAACATAGATCTTGTAGATGAACCCAACCACGACCCTGTTGCAAAAAGGTCTTCAAAAGAATCCATGTCGTTGTAAGTCACACACTACCATTTGAAGAACTCTCTCCATACCTTTATAACTCTCCTGCATTTTATTAGTGAATGAACCACCGTTTCTTGTTCTTCGATGCACCTCAGACACAAAACGGACGGGACATCTACACTTTTATCTACCAAATTTGTTAGTACCGGTAATCGATTACGCTCCATTCTCCATGCAAAAATATTGATCTTCTTCGAAACGATTCTTGACTAGAATGTTCTTTGTTGCCTGTTTGCTTCTTGTGTCTTCAAATTAGTTTACCAATAAATAAAACAATTCATAAGTTTTAACAAATTTCTCATATAAACTTTGTATGTTCAGGTTAAGATATAGTGATTAAATTTGGAAAGTTTTTATTTTAAAATCATTATATAGTAGTTAAAAAATGTTTATTTGGTTAACAAAAAGTCGAACAAAAAAAACTAGTTAAGAGATTATTGGTTAGGATCACGAAAATAGTTAGATAACAGTTATTACGTTTGGCTCTTGAGTTATGAATCGATATTTCGGTTAACCATCAATGAATACCCCTATATAAAAGTTGTGGATTTTGGAGAAATGTTTCGAATATTACTTTGAGGTTTAGGATCATCACACACTCCTCTATATGGAAGAGAGGTTGATTTCTTGATTTAGTGAAAGTATTTAACATTGATTTGAAAATTATATATAGTATGTAAGAAAGTAGAGGTACCGAGTAAGATTTACTAAAAGCACCTTTTATTATATATCTCTTTCTATTATTTTCTTTTACTTATTTTTTTACTTATAAGATAATTAATGGAAGAGGTGAGGATAAAAAATTAGTGAATTTTTTATATTATCTTATAGTGAGTAGAATGATAAAATAAGAAGAAAAAAAATAGTAAAATGAGATATATATATTTTTTAGTTTTTTTGACACTGGGATATATATATGGTTTAGAGGACAAATTAAAGAAATTAAAAGGAGGGGGGTAGGCATGCATGGAGGGGTTAGTAGGCAGGTAGGGGATGTAGAATTGTAATTTTGTAGTAAACATGCAGGAGATCGAGATGTAGAATTGGGTAGAGGAAAAAGTTATTTTGTAAATTGCTTTACGTCATGTCTATAAGCTGTATTGCTGTAACACCAGTTGGCGAACGAGGGTTAAGTTTATTCTTTTTTCTTTTTCCTTTATTTTTTCTTGTATGAGAGAGAGAGAGAGAGAGAGAGAGAGAGAGAGGATACAATATTAATCCTAAGGAAGCATCAAAGTACCAGTAGCATCTTAAATATGCTCTTTAGTTAAAGTGTTATTTTCAATTCCTTCCAGGCCAGAGTATAACATAACGTGTCTGATACATAATAATTCTTATTTTTTCTATATTTTCTTTTGAAAACCAAATATATATATATTTTAACTTGTGACAGGACATGATACATAAAAACCTCAAAAAAATAAAACAAAACGAGGTATATATTAATCTTCTTGATGCATATATGGTGATTAAATAAGCTTCTAGGTTTGAACACCCGTCCGCTTACAAAATATGAATTTCTTCCTTTCAGTTAGAGATTCAAAAGGCAGCGAATTTCTGAATTGAAGAAAAAATAATTCCTGTCTGTGTGTGTCAAAATTAAACATATGAACCTAGATTTTGATTTCGCCATGCAAATTCTTGTGTTCAAGAATTATTTAAACAGGTTGATTAATGTATGTGGCATATATATATATAAGGGACGGTTCAAACGAGAATCGTTTTTCATAAAGAACTGCGAGAATTGCAAGAATCAATTATAATCATTGATCAAAGAGATGGAGGATCCACATTAAAGAGTTGTTAATGGATAACCTTAATTAAATCAAACTTATCTTTAATTAATTAAGAGCAATTTGGACATTTTTACACTACCTCCACATTTTTTAAACTAATATATAAATTAATCGAAAAAGTGTTAAATTACAAAAGTTATACCAAATTAACGAGAAAATTATGTTTTTTAATTTGAGACCAATTTTGTTATATTTTTTTGAATTTTTTTTTGTTTGCTGGTTTATTTTTTCTAGTACAGCTCGACATTTACACATGTACACATGCACAGATTCACCTAGTTTTTTAACACAAATGTAGATATGCACATGCGTAAATATTTGTACATGTGCATAATATGCACATGTGCACATGTCGAGCTGTACTGGAAAAAAAACTAGCAAACACGCAAAAAATTTTCCTGAAAAATATAGCAACATCGATCTCAAATTAAAGAGCACAATTTTCTCGATAATTACATTTTTCGTAATTTAACACCTTTTCGTTTGATGGATATATTAGTTTTAAAAAAGTGGAGGTAATGTAAAAATGTTCATACTACACTTTCCTCTTTAAAATAAATAAAAAAGACATTAAATTAAATGATTAGCAAGAAATAATTCTCGCAGTTCTCGTACGAAAAACAATTCTCGTTTAAACCACTCCCAATGTATATATATAACTAATTAAGAGTCTCAAATACTTATCCAGAATTAATAAAGCTAGGGACTCGTGATACTTTTAATTTCACTAAACATAATACATATATACCATCTTTTCCTTGAATGAACTAACCGACGACCTCTATAGCCAATATAAACATTGAATAGATCTCTAATGGATATCAAACCTATTTTTCCAGCGGACTACTAAGCTACATAAATATCGGTACCTATTTTCGATGCATTTTCAATATCTAAATCATGTAAACTATTTCTAATATTAGTAAAATTTAACTAATTAATAATTTCCCATAGTAATGTTCCATTGACTCAAATCCGTGAGAATTATACCACTTTCACGCGTATTATTGTTCTCATCACAAGTCAATGAAAAGGCCGTAGAAAACCCTTCTGTAATGGTTAACTTCGGTTTCAAACTTAAATATATTCATAAGAAATCTATTGAGAAATTCCTTACTCAGACAGGTAAGACAAGTGATCATTGTCTACGGGCCGGTCTTTAGATAAGGGTCAGTTCGGATCCATATGATCCCGAACATAGGATTAACCCGGCGTAAATAACCTTTTTGCAGAATTAATAAAATTTGTGTATAACAAGCAACGTATTGTTTATATACCCCAACTTAGAATAAAAATAAACACGTATTTATGTCAACCTAACCTACTTGATTTAATTTGTTTCATATAACTAAGACATTTTAACTGATCATTCAACTCATTTCCATTTCACTTACTTTGAATTTTACTCATTTGACCCAAATTATACACGTCGAGCTGCCTCAAATAAAAATTAACATTTATTTAGTTGAAATAAGTTATAACCAACAATAAAAAAGTTATTATTACTGAAAATATGTCACGATAAACAATTTGCGGTTAGAGTTCTCCTCTTGCTCAAGTGTTTTTTCCATAGGCTCGGGATTGATGATGCATTCGTCATAGAAGCATTGACAAACCTAAAGTTTTCAACCTTCAACATGGTGTAACAAGCTGGTGGCATATATACGCTTTCCATAAAGCTCAACTAGAACAAGTTGTTGTCTAATTCCCATTTCAATCGTGTCTTTTCTAATATCAAACCCGTCTTTTGATTTTATAGGAATGCCGGATAATAAGCCTATCAAACTTTTACAAACATTCTTCTTGATATACATAACATTAATACTTGTCGATCTTCCAAATGGTAAATTCCAAAATATAAACTTTTTTAAAGTACCTTTTTTCCTAAACAACTTATGGATCTTGAACATGAGAGAGTGCAGGTTGTTTCTCCATTTAATAATTATCGTATCTAGAGTTGTAAACGAATCGAACGTTTGGTGAGCCGTTCGTGAATCATTTGGCGGGGGGTTCGTTATGTTTGTTTGTATAATAAACAAACGAACACGAACAAAAATATTCGTTCATTTAGTTAAATGAACGAACATGAACATAGGTCTTGTTCGTTCATTTATATTCGTGAGCGTTCATTTATCGTTCGTTTACGTTAGTTTAAATGTATGTATATCTATATATGTGTGTGTGCGTACATAGATGTATATACATACACGCTCTCTCTCTCTAACACACATATATCCATAGTTAGTGTCTGTTTATATTTAATAATGTTGGGTTTGTATTATATTGGCATATGTGTTCATTTATTTTCGGCTAAAATTAAACGAATGAACATGAGCATAAATATTCATTTGTTTATCCGTTTGTGTTAGTTTATTTATTCAGCTAAAATAAACGAATGAACACGCACAGGGGGGGGGGCGGG
>JAUEJL010087229.1:0-13267 GCA_032274825.1 Drosophyllum lusitanicum
GTCTTCGTAGTTCCTGAGAACACAACAAACTGAAATCAATCTCGATTCATAAATATATATCCACATATATTTATATCAACCATAACCACATTCATCATGTTAAGATCACACATAAATAAACATATAACATGCTACATAATCGTATCAGCATCAAAAGCTTCAAATCCGGAAAATCCCTCAGACGCGTCGCGTCTAACGAACCGAAACGTCGCGTCGCATTTGTCGGATTTCAACCAAATCCCAGATTTCCAATATCGGATTTCAACACCGGATTTCAAGTGTCGGATTTCAGGGTCTCGGATTCTCAAATGTCGGATTCTTGGGGTACCGGATTCACACTTATCGGATTCCAATATGTCGGAATTGCTTTTGTCGGATTTCATGGGACGCGTCGCGTCCCATTCTTGGACGCGTCGCGTCGCGACCATCCCTGCAACATTTCCTTCTTCTTCTCCAAAACCCAGCCGACTCTAAATATTTTTAATCTCAATTTCAACATGTAAATCTTACCAAAACACTTCTAAATCATGTTTAAACTTCATAGAACATATAAACAAACATCCTAAACATCTTGAATCTCATTAAAACACCAAAACATACAAAACCCATTTAGCAAGTATTGAGCTTCAAGCTCCATCAATGGTAGTTTCTCATATAATCATGGATTTCAACTGAAAAATACATCAATATGATTCTATACATACAACAATCACATACTAACCTTCACTTTGATTTATTAACCACAAATCTTCTATTTTGAATCTTCAAGTTGCAAGACTTTTGAAGGTTTCTTAACAAAGGGTTTCTCCAAACACACACTACACTTTTCTTCTTTGAAAATAATGAGCAGAAGATAAACTTGCCATATACAAATACATACACGTACACATACTTTTGATAGAAACTAAGCAGGAGGTGTTAAATTCTCTTCCTATCCATACACTTACATGCATACATACAACCATACATACATACATATTTATCTCTTCTTTTCTTTCATTCTTCCGGTAACATATATATATATATATTGACATATATATATTCTTAATTAGTTAATTAACCAATTAACTTAAACTAACACATAAGCAATTCAAACATAATTAAATTAAACGCAAATAAGCACATACCGCTAACCTGCTAATCGACTAGCCCATGTTTGCGGGTGTTACAAGTTGTAAGTTGAAAATGGGAACAAGATACCTCTTGTGGATATGTTTGAACCTTAAAGGCGGTTCTGCCTTCTAATACACACAGACATACGTATGTACACTTTCACACACACACTTTCTTGAGTTCTTGAAATTGTGAAGAAGAAGTTTAAGGGAAATCAGTTGGTCTTCAAGTAATTAGTTGTTCACAATCAGTTCTTGCATCATCGTCATCATCTTCTTCTTCTCCTTCTATTGTAAGTATTCTTGTTCAAGTGGGTTTTTAGATTCAAGTGGGTTAAACTCAAATTGAATTCAAGAATTGACTTCAATTGATTCCTATATCAATTATAAGTTGTATAGGACTCAAGTGGTGGATTGAAATGGTGACTTTGGTTGAATTCTTTGAAATAAGAAAAAATAGGTCAAATGACTAAATTTGATCCTAAATCTTCCATAGTTTGTCAAGAATGTTAAAATGAATGTTTTTAGACTCATACGGATACCCCCTATAATGTATAAACATTGGAAATAGATTAGAAACTCGTTTGAAGTAGTTTTGGTTGAAAACAGTCGAAACAGGGGACTGTCGTCCGACTTGTTCTGAAACAAGTCTGCTTAAGGGCGCAAGGGGTTGTCCTTTCGGCCGCAAGGGTGGCTTCGAATTGGCGATTCGAAGGGTGCTTGCGGGCGCAAGGACTAGTCTTTGCGGTCGTAAGGATGGCTTCGAATTGATGGTTCGAAGTGGCTTCGAATTGTTGATCCGACTTTAGTGGTCCGGCTTATGCTTGCGGGCGCAAGCATCAAGGCTTGCAGCCGCAAGGGGGTGTTTTACAGTAATAGTACACAATTTGTTTAACTTCTGTGTTGTAACGTTTGGAAGGTCTATGTGGCCTTGTAAAAGTTGACTTGAGGTGTCATTAGGAGATTCCTATTCGTGTTCTAGTAGTAATACCTCGTGTGTGTAAACGTTTAATGTAAATAACGATGTTTTAGGTGAACCTGACGCATTAGACGAGCCGGAGCAGTATATCTGTTTATTGTAAGCTCTGCAGGTGAGTACCGGCTTTCATGAGTCTCAATAGAGGGGGATTTGTTTGCTAGTTGACTAACCTGATTAATTATATACTGTTGTAAGATATATGTTGTAGTTTCTGATTCAGAAATGCGTAGAGATGAAGGTTTGAACCTTACCATGCTATTTTGATATGATATGCCATGTTTAATACTTGTTGACTATAAGATGTCTGCATGTTATAGGATCCAGATTGGATCCGCCTCATTGAAATTGTTGATGTGCATGCAAAATTATTGATCCTGATTGGATTAGCTATGTGTGTGTGAATTGGCCGCGAGTTGCTAGTAGGTTAAGGTCAGCCGATGTGGCTGGATCCCAGGGGGCCTCGGGTCATTGTTCGGGATCAACGGGGATTCGGGGGACCCATACCGAGTCTAAGTTCTGCAGGACCGCCGTTCCTTGATGAGTTGGGGCTTTCGGCTAACTGATGAGCCCACAGGAGCCTATGGCTTCATAAGGATGCTTGGTGGACTACTATATGCTCCCCCACCAGCGCGGATGGTTGTGTCTGATCCCCCGGTTTGGTTCGTTGAGCTGGACTGGCTATCCTGCAAGATATGACTCTTACCGATCTTGTCAGCACTCCACAATGTGATAGGATAGCATTGCTTGCTTATTCCTGTATTATGTGGCTCGTTTTGTTGATACTTGTGATAAGTAGTACTCACTAGCTATTTATAGCTAATGTTGTTTCGTTGATCCTTTTTACAGGTAAAGATTAGGTGGCCTGGTGAAATGAGTTGCTTGCTGTTGGTTGTACATACTTTTTACGAAAGCGGTGTTACAATTAGGTATCAGAGCCTGTTTGAGGGAATTAGATACTTGAAAGAGTATTTAGTCTCAAACTCGGGCCCGACCATTGTCAAATGTTCCTTATGAGGTAATTGGGTTTGAGTGTGAGTGTTGCATGATTACTGCATGTTATTAACTAACTTGTAAGTTGATAAGTAGATATAGTGGTGTGTTAAATACTCTTCCCTTTGTATAGCAAGTTGAAATAAGATGTCGGCTCAACATGGTAATACCGAGCAGGCTCTGAAGGATAAAGAGGACGAGGCTTCTCGTATACCTCATAAAACTGAGGATGAACAGTCTCAACATCATTCTGAAGGTGGTAGACCTGAACAAGGTCAGGAGGCGTATATAAGACGCCTAGAGGAAGAGCTTCGTCTAGCAAAGGAGCTTTTGTTACAAACCACCTTGGGCAAAACGCGTCAGCCCTGTTCTTTCAAGAAGTTTTTATCTTGTAAACCTCCTACGTATGAGGGGAGTGATAACCCCTCAGTTACTATGCAGTGGCTCCGAGAAATGGAGCAAACGTTTGAATCATGCGAGTGTGAACCAGAGTATTGTGTGAAATACGCAACACGTATGTTGAAAGGGCGTACCATTTTCTGGTGGGATACGGTAAAGGCCTCTATTAGCAAAGAGGTGTTGAGTGCTCTGTCTTGGGAGCAATTTTCTGAGAAGCTGTTAAAGAAATACTACACAGATTATGACATGGAGCGAAGGAGCGGGAATTCAATAATCTCCAGAAAGGGGATAAGTCTATGAAGGATCTCATAACTGCTTTCACTGATAAGATGAGATTTGTTCCACATCTTATACCTGATGAGAATGCCAAGATAAGAAGGTTTGTGGGAACCTTACCATTGGAGTTTCGCGCCAATGTTCGAGCGGCTGTTGACCTTGATCGAGCTTTTAAAATAGCTCGACAAATGGAGGGAGATCGTCTCCAGTTTAAGGGAGAATCTGCCAGTGGGGGTTATAAGAGGAAGTTTCAGCCATCTTTCAAATCGGGTTCTTCAAAAGGACAATTCTCTACAGGTGGAAGAACTGATACTTCCAAGAAACCAAAACCTGATACTCCTTGGTGTTCTCAGTGTCGTACTTATCATTCTGGTGAGTGTTCTAAAGCAACCAAAAGATGCTTGAGGTGTGGGCAGAAAGGGCACGCTGTTGCTGAATGCAGATACAAGGAGAATATGTTTGTTACTGGTTTCACAAGCCCGGGCACAGAATGGTTGATTGCCCTAATAGACAAAGTTCAGGAACAGGTAGGTCTTCGACGGGATAGAGGAGAGAAGATGCCCCTCGTGTAAAAGAAAGGGCATTCAAGATGACGGCAGAAGAGGCAAAGGCGGCGGAGGATGTGATCACTGGTACATTCCTTATTAATTATAACCCTGCATGTGTATTATTTGACTTAGGAGCTACTTATTCCTTTGTCTCTGTGTCTGTCATGATAAGCCGCAATTGCCTGTTTCCACATTAACCGAGCCACTTAAAGTAGAGATCGCTAGCGGTAAAGTAGTCTCTGTTACTGATAGTGTTCCCGTGGCTGTAGTCGATATCGACGAGAATAGTTTCCATATTTCGTTTCTTATTATGCCTATCGCGGGATTTGATGCGGTGATTGGAATGGATTGGCTCAACAACCAAAATGTTGAGATTCTCTGTTCTAAAAAGATGATTAAAATTCCTCTACCTGACGGGTCGTACGCAGTAGCTCGAGGGGAGAGACGGGAGTCTGACATTCCTGTCATCTCTGTTGTTAAAGCTCGGAAATCTGTCACGAAATGTTGTGCCTCCTACTTAGCATATGTGATTGATGCCAAGATGGAGAAACGACCAGTCAAAGATATCAGGGTAGTGTCTGATTACCCTGAGGTGTTTCCTGATGAACTGTCCGGTTTACCTCCGGTCAGAGATGTGGAGTATCGAATCGAACTTGTTCCAGGAGCTACTTCAGTGGCTAGAGCTCTTTATCGTCTTGCTCCTTCCGAGATTCGATGACTCAGATCCAAGAATTACTTGACAAAGGCTTTATTCCCCCGAGTTCCTCGCCGTGGGGAGCTCCAGTTCTATTTGTCAAGAAAAAAGGACTGAACTATGCGTATGTGTATCGATTACAGAGATAACAAGCGAACTGTGAAGAATAAATATCCTCTTACACGTATAGACGATCTTTTCGATCAATTACAGGAAGCAACCTATTTCTCTAAGATTGATCTTCGGTCGAGGTACCATCAAGTACGGGTTCATGAAGAAGATATTCCGAAGATTTCTTTTCGAACCCGATATGGTCATTATGAATTTTTGGTGATGCCATTCGGCTTAACCAATGCCCCTACCATCTTCATGGATCTGATGAATCGTGTTTGTCGTCCATTTCTTGATAGATCCGTGATTGTATTTATCGATGATATTCTTGTTTACTCGAAAACCGAAGCTGACCATGAACTACATCTCCGTCAAGTTCTAGAAACCCTTAAACGGGAGCAATTGTATGCTAAACTTTCTAAGTGTGAGTTCTGGCTTCGGGAAGTACATTTCCCTGGATATGTAATTTACAGGGAAGGTGTTAAAGTAGATCTAGTTAAGGTTGAAGATGTGATAAATTGGGGAGTTCCCCGAACTCCTTCTGAGATCAAGAGCTTTCTCGGCTTAGCTGGCTACTATCGTTGGTTCATCTGTGATTTCTCTAAGCTTGCGGGTCCTTTGACCAAACTAACTCGAAAAAATGTAGCCTTCGTATGGTCTGAAGCCAAGGAGGAAGCCTTCCAATCCTTGAAGTGATTGTTGTGTGAAGGTCTGATCCTTACTTTGCCTAATGGTTCAGAAGACTTTATCGTTTACCGTGATGCCTTTTACGTGGGATTGGGTTGTGTTCTGATGCAACGTGATAAAGTAATTGCCTATGCTTCTCAGCAATTAAAATCGCATGAAAAGAACTACCCAACTCATGACCTAGAGCTTACTGCTATGGTGTTTGCCTTTAAGTTGTGGAGGCATTATCTTTATGGCACAAAGTGCTTAGTTTGCACTGATCACAAGAGTTTACAATATGTCTTTACCAAAAAAGAACTCAACATGAGGCAACGTCGCTGGCTTGAGTTAATTAAAGACTATGATTGTGAAATCCGTTACCATCCTGGTAAAGCCAATGTAGTAGCGGATGCTCTAAACCGTAAAGGATCCTCAACAGAAGCTAAGTTTATGAAGCTTACGGTGATTCCAGATATTATTGCAAGGTTGAAAGAAGCACAACAAATGGCGTTACAAGAAGTCAACCTGAAAGCTGAAACAATGAAGAAGTTGAAAGATCAACTTGGTGAAAATAGTCGTGGGTTGAAAACTTTTCAATCATGAATTTGGGTACCACTTGTTGGAGGTAATCGCGAGTTAGTGTTGCAAGAAGCTCACAAGTCCAAGCTGTCTATTCATCCAGGAATCACGAAGATGTACTATGACTTGAAGACATTGTATTGGTGGCCTACTCTTAAAAGAGACATCGCTTCCTTTGTGGAAAGATGTCAAATCTGTGTGCAAGTCAAGACGGAACATCAAAGGCCCTACGGCAATTTGCAACAACTAGAAATTCCTAAATGGAAGTGGGATCACATCACAATGGATTTCGTGAGAAAGCTGCCAAAGACGTTCAGAGGACACAACATGATATGGGTCATTGTTGCCCGGTTGACCAAAAGTACTCACTTCTTAGCCACGAAGGAGTCTGCATTGTTGACTCGTTTAGCTCAACTTTATATCGATGAAATTGTGTCACGTCACGGTTTGCCTTGTTCTATTGTTTCTGATCATGACTCTCGATTTGTTTCTAATTTCTGACAAAGCTTACAACGTGAGCTTGACACTCGTGTTCATCTGAGCACTGCTTATCACCCGCAAACGGATGGTCAATCTGAAAGAACAATTCAAACCTTGGAGGATATGCTTCGCGCGTGTGTACTTGAGTTTGGTGGTTCATGGAATTCTCATCTCCCATTGATTGAATTTGCTTATAATAATTCTTATCATTCTAGCATTGGAATGCCACCTTACGAGATGCTCTACGGGAGGCGTTGTCGCACTCCAACTTGTTGGCTTGAACCTGGTGAGAAGCAGTTTGCCGGACCTGAGATTGTACAGATTACGTACGACAAAGTTAATGTGGCCCTTGAAAAGCTTAAAGCGGCTCGTGACTAGCAGAAGATGTATGCGAATCCCAAACGTCGCCCTGTTGCGTTTGATGTGGGCGATCGTGTATTCATGAAAGTTTCTCCTTGGAAGGGTGTCATTCGTTTTGGACGAAACGGCAAGTTGAGTCCACGTTTCACTGGACCCTTCAAGGTTATTCGAAAGGTTAATGATTAGACGGTAACACTTGAGCTGCCGCCTGAACTTGCTGGAATCCATAACACCTTTAACGTGTGCTATCTGTGCAAGTGCAATGTTGAAGAAGATCAAATTATTCCATTGCAAGAACTAAAGGTTGACTCTTCTAAACGACTCATAGAAGAACCTGTTGAAATACTTAACACGAAGGTCAAGAAGCTATGTAAGAAGGTGGTCAAGTTAGTCCTTGTAAAGTGGTAGCACAACTTAGGTCCAAACCTAACTTGGGAAACAGAGGACGATATAAAGACAAGATACCCTCACTTGTTTGTCGCTGAGCGGATTCCGAGGACGGAATCCTTTTAAGGGGGGTAGATTTGTAACATCCTCGTATTGGGCCTAGTTGTATGTAATAGATGCGTGTGTGTAAATTAAGTAAATTAAAGTAATAAAGTATGTATATTTAGTTGTTATATGAAATTATGAAATTAGTCGTAAAGTAAATGAAATAAATAATTCCTGAATGATTTTAAGTAAGGATTACGAAAATATCCCCGTTTGTCGAAACGGGTAAACGAGGGTCAAGTTGTAAGTTGAAAAGGGGAACAAGATACCCCTTGTGGATATACTTGAAAACAAAGTCGGTTTAAGACTTTGTGTATACCACGTTTCCTTGTTCAAACACAAACACATACAATATTCAAACTCTCTCCATTGTTCGTGTGTTTTGAAGAAGGAAAAGGCTGACAAGAAATATGTAATAATTGAATCCAGGAGTCTATAACAGTTTCTAACATTATCATCATCATCTTCTTCATCTTCTTCCTCCTACTGTAAGTTCAAGTTCTTCATTTTTTAAGTTTGAAGGTCAAAATTGGGTTAAGCATGAATTAACTCAAGAACAGAAAATTGATGCTTCAATCTGTTCCTACAACTCTTGTGGATGGATTGGAACATCAAACCAAGCTTGAAATGGTGATTTTGGTGAAGTTCATAGAAAATGATTCAAATGGGTCAAATGATTAAATTTGATCCCAAATCTTCAATAGTTTGTTAAAGATGTTAAAGTGAGTGTTTATAGACTCATATGGATGTCCCATATCAAGTATGAACAATGAAAGTCAATTAGAAACTCGTTTGGTGGAAAACAGTCAAAACAGGGGGCTGTAGCCGAGCTGTTCTGAAACAGGTCTGCTTGCGGGCGCAAGGCTCTATCCTTGCGGCCGCAAGAGGGCTTTGAATGGCCGGTTCGAAGGGTGCTTGCGGGCGCAAGGGACTGTCCTTGCAGCCGTAAGCGTTGCTTCGAACTATTGACTCGAAGGATGGCTTCGAATTATGCTTGCAGGCGCAAAGACCAGTCTTTGCGGCCATAAGTAAGGCTTCGAATTGGTGGTTTGAAGTGACTTCGAATGGCGCTTACGGGCGCAAAAAATGATGCTTGCGGACACAAGCAACTACCCTTACGGGCGTAAGCATCAATGCTTGCGGCCGCAAGGGGGTGTTTTACAGTAACAGTTCACATATTGTTTAACTTCTGTGTTGTGACGTTTGAAAGGTCGATGTGCCCTTCTAAGTTGACTTGAAGTGTCATTAGGGGATTCCTACTCTTGTTCTAGTAATAGTACTTCGTGTGTGCAAGCGTTTAAACGTAAGTAACGATGTTTTAGGTGAACCTGACGCGTCAGCTGAAGTGGAGCAAAATATCTATTTATTATAAGCTCCTCAGGTGAGTACCGACTTTATAAGTCTCAATAGAGGGAGACTTGCTCTCTAGTTGATTAACCTTATTGATTAAGTACTGTAGTTTAATATATGTTGTAGCTTATGATTCAGACATGCTTAAGGATGAAGTGTAAGCCTTACTATGTTGTTTTAATGTGATATGCCACGCTTAATACTTGTTGATCAGATGTTCAGTGCATGCCAGCGGATCCAAATCGAAGCCGCCTAGTTAAACTTGATGATATGTATGTTATTGGATCCAGATTGGATCCACCTTGTTGAATTTATGAATGTGCATGCAAATTGATTGATTCTGATTGGATCATATGTATGTGTGTGTGAATTGTCCGCGGACTACTTCTAGTGGATTCAGATCAGCCGGTTGTAGCTGTATCCCACTAGTTGGTTGAGGTCAGCCGGTTGTAGCTGGATTCCATGATACCTTTGGGTTGAAATTGGGATCAACGGGGACTCGGGGGCCCATACCGAGTCTAGGTTCTGCAGGACTACCGTTCCTTGACAAAGATGGGGCTTTCGAGCCCAATGTTGCTTAAGACTTTGTAACGATGTTTGGTGGACTGCTATACGCTCCCCCACCAACGCGGATGGTTGTGTCTGATCCCCTGGTTTGGGTCTTTGAGCGGGACTAGCTATCCTGCTAGATATGACTCTTACTGATCTTATTAGCACACCGCAATATGATAGGATAGCATTGATTGCTTATTCATATGTTATGTGACTCTCTTTATTGATGCTTGTGATAAGTTAGTACTCACTAGCTATTTTATATAGCTAATGTTGCTTCGTTGACCATTTTTACATGTAAAGATTTGGTGGCCTGGTGAGATGGGTTGCCTGCTGATGGTTGTACATATTTTTGGGAAGGAACACTTTGTGTATGTTATATTATATGTTGGTTATGGTCGGTTGTTGTTTAGGTAACACCAAACAAGTTGTTTAGCATTATGAATGATAAATACTTGATGTCTAACTTTTGAATTGAATTTCCGCTGCATGATCTAATAGTATTTGATTTCAAAAGGACCCACGCGTATTAATAATGCAAATTTTTACTACATTCGCTGTTTTACGAAAGCGGTATTATATACACTGCACACATACACAACATAATCGCTATTTTACAAGCATGAGGTGTAGTTAATATTAATAATCCCCTTCACACTTATATGCATACATACATACATACATACATACATACATACATACATACTCCTTTAATGCTCTTTTAACATACATAAAAACATAATTAATTTTCAATAATTAATTAATAACTCATGAGATATCACTTTAATTAACATAATCACATAATTAAATATATATAAGCACACATAAACACTCACCGCCAACCCGCTAACATCTAGCCTAGGTTTACGGCTGTTACAAATCTCCCCTCCTTAAGAGGATTCCGTCCTCGGAATCTTATTCCGTTCAAACAGTTGAGGGTAACGATCCTTCATATCTGTCTCTGTCTCCCGTGTTAAGTCAGAACCCAAACCGTGCTTCCATTTGACCAACACCATTGGATTCTGTTTCTTACCAAGCTTGGTCACTTTACGATCCAAGAGTTCAACGGGTTCTTCCACTAATTTCGTCTTCGAATCAACCTTCAACTCATGAACCGGGAGAATCTGGCTTTCATCTTCTATCTTAAATTTTTGTAGATAGCATACATTGAACGTGTCATGAATACCTGCCAACTCAGAAGGAAGATCTCATGTAACTGTCTGGTCATTCACTATCTGCCGTATACGAAAAGGACCAATGAAGCGAGGAGCTAACTTCCCGTGATTGCCAAAACGAATAACACCTTTGCAGGCAAGACTTTCAAATAAACCAATTCACCCACCACAAACGAAACATGCCGACGATGAGGATCAGCATACATTTTCTGTCTATCTCTGGCGGCTTTGAATTTCTCTCTAGCGGTAGCAACTTTATCCGCAGTTATCTGAATGATTTCTGGACCCGTATACTATTTCTCTACAGCCTCTGTTAGAATTAAAAATGTAGAAAATCCTTTAAGGCATAGAAAAGCCTTTTAAGGCGTGGCCTATAAATAGGCATAAGGCCCTTGGCCTTTGTAACCTTTTTGGAACGCTTTTGCTCTTACAATTCAATATATCGATATTCAAGCTAAAAGGTGTAGTGTGTGTTTCTCTCATATCATCTTCTCTCTACACTCATACTTGAAAGGATAATCGGGAGAGCTTTCAATTGGTATCAGAGCCATACTTGATCTAAGTTGGCTCGTGATTGGGTGAATCATCGAAGAACAAGCAGAATCGAAGAATACGAGTATTGTTCATCATAGTTACTATTCATAATTCGAAGATATGAAGGTTTGAGTAAGTTTTCTGTTGAATTTGACCCTATTCATCCCTAAATCAAGTCTAAAATCAAGAACAATCTGATATGATTTGATTTGAATCATAATCGATTGAAGTTTTGAAGTTTTTCGTGGACATTCCTACGGTTTTTGCTTCAAAAGTTCATCATAAATCATGAGGATGATGGAATCAATGGGATATTGTTGATCTACAGTGTTTTGCGAATTGAAGGATATAAAATTTGAGTGGTTATTCATCATTTTTTATAAGAATTCAAAATTTCAGTCAAGAACACATGAAGATCATGAAGAACAGCTTAGATCTGAGTTTTTGATCGATTTGGATTAACATTTCAAACATTTTGGTGTTTCCCTGTTGATTTCGAGCGGGTTAGTTACTCCATAGAAGACTTCGAGTTTGGCAGTTGAAAACACATCCCTAAAAATCCGGAATTGGTTACTCAAAGAACACTTCGAGCGTATCTAATCCTCGAATTCGAAGGCAACACATCTCGAATTCGAAGCCTTAACACTCTGAGTTCGAAACCTTTGCTATGAATTCAAGTTCAAAACCCATTTAAGACGACTTCGAGCGGATTTTAAGTTTCCTAAGATCACTTCGAGTTCGAAATCCATTTCATTAGTCAAACTTCGAGCGTGTTCTCTATTCCGCAAGAAACTTCGAAAACATAAATTCACTTCGAATACAAAATACATTGTCTTCGAGCGTGTTTTAACAGTACTTTTCAAACACTAGCCTCACTTCGAATACAAATCATTCTTTCGAATACTCTTCAAAACAGTTTCCTTCGAACTTCGAACTCTAAATCCAAGCTTCACTACGAACAATTTTCAAACTGTACTGTTCCATTCGAAGTCAACTACCAAGTTCACTTCGAATTCAAGTCAGAATCACTTCGAACCAACACTTTCGAATTTACATTCTCGTCTTTGAACCAAAAGCACATTTCGAATAGATTTCTAATTCGAAACATACTTCAAAGAAACTCACTTCGATGAAGAGCTAACCGTCATTGATGAAAATCACCCAAGCTTTACGGGTCAAAGAGGTGTCGTCTTCATCAACCAACGTCGACGAAAGATCTTCGTTAGGATGGTGGACATGATGGCATACTCAGATGGTACTCTTAAACTGTTGTTCCACAGACTCCAACAAAGTGTTGATAAAGATCAATCTACACTAAGTGAGTCAGAAAGGGCTGGGCTGATGAGAACAAGTGATGCGATAAAGAAGACGCTGGATAGTCGTCGGATCATAAGGAGGTGGAAGAGGATGTTTGGTATTAGAAATAGATCTATTCTGTAATAAATTTCTTTCTGCATTTCAATCTTTTACGTAATAGGCTTTCTCTCCATTTAGGGGGAGATTGTTAGTTTTTAAAATGTAGAAAAGACTTATTTTAGGCGTGGCCTATAAAGAGGCACAAGGCCCTTGGCCATTGTAACGCTTGACAATTCTAATAGCAATATCGATATTCAAGCTCTAAGGTGTAGTGTGTGCTTCTCTCATATCATCTTCTCTCTACACTCATACTTGAAAGGATAATAGGGATAGCTTTCAATTGGTATTAGAGCCATACTTGATCTAAGTTGGCTCGTGATTGGGTGAATCATCGAAGAACAAGCATAATCGAAGAATACAAGTATTGTTCATCATAGTTACTGTGCATAATTCGAAGATATGAAGGTTTGAGTGAGTTTTCTGTTGAATTTGATCCTATTCATCCCTAAATCAAGTCTAAAATCAAGAACAATCAGGTATGATTTGATTTGAATCATAATCGATTGAAGTTTTGAAGTTTTTCGTGGACATTCCTACGGTTTTTGCTTCAAAAG
>JAUEJL010087240.1:0-14624 GCA_032274825.1 Drosophyllum lusitanicum
AAAATCAAAGTCAATACAATTTTTTTAAAAGTCAAAGCCAATACAAATTAACTTAATTATTAAAAATATTTTCATAACCTTTTTTTTTAAGTTATGGAGAACACAAAAGTAAAAGAGATGAAAAAAAGATTAAAAAAATAGACATATCACCAAATGAAAATTATTCGCTGTCACCGTATTACATAAATATCATACTCCCTACATCTTGAAAATGAACATGTTAATGGAGTAGAAATTATTCGTTGCCGCCGCATTACGCGGGTATCATGCTAGTATGTATATATATATATATATATGCTTACGCCATGATTAAATAAATCAGGAGTAAGAGAATAACTAGGGTTATTAACATCGTATGTGTAGCTATAATTGTGATAATTATAGTTTGTCAATGTGACTATGTGCGAGATAACAGAGTATGTGATATATATATATATATATATATATATATACATACATATATGAGAGATGATATTTAAGCCAATACGGCTATATGCGATATGTGTATACGTGATATTATCTGAGCAAATGGCATGCCCTCCTGGGGGGCAACTAGATCAGACGATTCATTGGCAGACGATTCATTGGCAGACGGCCAACTTGCCCGAGTGGCAGTCATTGTCAATCAATGCGACTGACCAGACGCTAATATAACATCCAGGGATCGATGTGATCTCAGAAGTCTATGTGACTTCCAGTAGTTAGGGATTTTCAGTGATTGGAGACCATATATGTGATATTAATGATTGAGTTATATGTGACATTTGCACTGTTTGTATATGTTGTATATGTTATCTGTAATATGTTGTCCCGATTTCCTGAGCAGCAATAGAGATGTCTGAGTGGCAAGAGAGATTGCTTGAGCGGAAAAAGTGATTGTCTGAGTGGCAATAGAGATGCCTGAGTGGCAATAGAGATGCGTGAGTGGAAAAACAATGTCCTGAGTGGCTTAATTTGATGAGATTACCTTTACATGTTAATTATTATCATTTGAGTATTTTGTGGAGTTACTCACTGGGCTTTTTAGCTCATTCCTATCGTTGTTTAATCTTTTCAAGTTTTGTGTCAGACAAGCTTCCACATGGACATGCTAGAGAGTTTTTGTGCAACATCAAATGAAATTATTTTTATATTACACCTGAGCCGGTTGTTGCCTTTTTAATAAAGTATCATTGTTATTTTGTTGTTCCTTGTTTAAAAAACGGGCGTTACATTTATTTTCTTCTTCTTAAAGACAAACTCATTCCAATTTTTCCAAATAAAATATGCCAAAGACCTTCTTGTTACTTCCCTGACACTAAACTTGACACATGATAATGAATTGGAAATGATACTAACCGTTTCCTTTAAATTATTATCTCTCCCACCACGCAAGACACCTCTCCATAAATTCTTCAATTTGATGCATTCCACCGGCGCATGCAACACTGATTCTAGACTATCTAAGCACCTTGGACATAAAATTGACAGTACATCAATCCCTTTATCCACTAGCTTTGTGGACATTGGTTCTCACAATTAGTTATCTACTATGGTTATACGTCCATTTATCCTTTACTTAAGATTCTTTAACTATTTATCCATGATTGACGATTCCCATGTCCCACATTAAGGTTTGCAATAGAAGAATTGTGATTGCTAACCCATATACATTTTACGATTGCCCTCAAAACACAATTTGCGATTTATATTCATCCCCCCAATATGTGATCAGGTTCACATCCTAATTTGTGAGTGCTAGTTAATTGAGATTTTCGATCATCATCTCTGATTTACACGATTGCATTCACTCCCAAATCTACGATTGATACCTAAGATCCATTTTACGATCCGTATTATATAAAATTTATGATTGTAGATCTCCCAAACTTACCCCACACACCAAAAACCCCCTACTCCTCTCTCTCCCCATCACTCTCCCTCTCTGCATCTCTCTATCCCCTACCCCTCTCTCTCCCCGACACTCTCTCTCTGTAGATCGACCTCCACTGCCACCTTCATGTCTACCGCCAACGCCACCGTAACCATCACGCCACCGCCACTATAACCTATGACAACTTCATGTCTACCACCACCATATCCATCTTCTTTCTTTCCCTCCCACCAAAACCTACACCGCCACTAAACCCACCACCGTTGGCATAACCTCCGCCACCACCATAACTACCACCGCCACCAAATATGCCACCGCCACCAAATCCTTGATTTTGTTTCTTTTTGTTGTTTAAGAAGGTGAAGTATCTCGATTTCGTTTTTTCAGGGGTAAATCGAAGAACCACCACTGCTGTATGAACAATCGTTGCCGCCGCCATATGAACCCATCTCGATTTGATTTTTCATCCTTTGTGTGTGTTTGTGTTTAATATTTGTTCTAGATTACCAATTGATTTTAGGGTTTTGTCATTTGATGCTATCTTCATTTTCATCATCACATTTTTGTTGTTTTTGTTCATCATAGATTCATCCTTTGTGTGTGTATGTGTTTAATCTTTGTTCCAGATTACCATTGATTTCAGGGTTTTGTCATTTGATGCTATCTTCATCTTCATCATCACATTTTTGTTGATTTTTTTGTTGTTGATTCATTAGTTTTATTTGGCAAAGCATAGATGAAGATTAAACTCAATATCAGATGAAGAACAAGATTAAGAAAAAATAAAAAAATATATTAATTTACCTGTTAAGCAGTTTAAAGATAAATAAATGGGTAAAAGTGAAAACCAAACAAAACTTAAGAATTAAAATGATCATCAAATGAAACTTTATGGTAAAAACATTTAAAAAAACTTTAGTGGTTAAACCGAAAAGTAAGCAAAACTTTAAGTCTTTGATGATTAAATCATATTTCACCCTTTTAAATTAAAAAAAGTAGCAAGTTCTTAAAAAAAATTGTTTTGTTTTTTGTTTACAGACTACCTCAACATCTAATTCCAACAAAGTCAAAAGTAGAAGTGCCTACATCTCTTTTTAGTATAGAATGATCTAGCTTTATAGTATAGATATGCTAAGACCCAAAAGGGTTTCTCTTGTTTTTTTTGTACTCTATAAATAATTATCAATTTAATATAAAATACCCACGAAGTTTTCATTATTCTACATTTTCTTCATATAACGCCTTAAAAAACCTACATATACCTAACACGACTATTTTAATATGCATGAAAGACCGAGAAAGTTTGTTAAGATTTCGATACACACAGTTAACAAATCGATGTTTATTGATCTGAAGCAATGAAACACGAAGAAAAAAAAACTATCTAGAGTCCGTGATAACCAAAATACAAAATCGAATGGTTACAAGATCCAACCCTAAAATGGTGAAATCATATGAATAAAAAGAGTAGAATGCTTTAAGGTGAGGATAAAGGAGTTGAAGCTTCACCTTAACCAATTATATATATCAATTTATCATACAATTAAGAAACGTAAATCTGACTTCTTATTAATAGCGGACAAGAGAGAGGGTTAGAGACTTCATGAGTGACTTGTATACTTGAGTGCTTCATTCGCCCTTACTTCACTCGATCATCATAGCCCAGATTTATACTTGACCCCAAACGGCTACAAATGTTTGACAAGGAAATAGGAGATATCCCGAATCAATCTTTTCACTATATATGGAGTAATTAACCAATATTTTTGATGATTTACGGACCTTGCAATCTAGCCCTTCATATTCCGAAGTTGCTGAAATCACCCTTTTAAATAAATATGAAAAACTAGACACCAACACAAGAATACTAAGTATTAACCTAAGTTAAGATTGATTATTACATTGTAAATTTTAACAAACCTAAAGTCACAAGGATCCGTACGACCGTACCAATCTTCAATTATTTTTTAAACAGCTCCTAAATCTACCCTAAATTTATCCACAACGGGACTCGAACCTATGACCTTACGCCATGAGCAACACCAAATCTAAACTACCCTAATACCACTAGGCTAAAAGCGTTGGACTACTTACACCTAGTGAAATATATAGCAAATTTCTTACCATGAGTAATTTAATACCAAGCAGATAGACAATAAATTTTACGGTCTTTAAAATTGGATACTTGGATCTCAAATACAACATTCTTATGTTTCTCTTTCTGATAAAAAAATCAATAGGAAGAATGTTATATATTTCAGGAGCTAGATCAATTGCCGATGAACAAGTCTAGAAAGAAATTCCTCCCACTTTTACTCGAGCTTCGGATATAACCAGTACCCGGAGTTGGTCTCCCATTGATGCTTCTCCCTCTCAGAGTCCTAGTTGCTACCTATTAACCAAGAACTAAACCATGAAAATTAATCATCAATGTCCCAAAAATCATTATATAATATAACAATTTAATTTGCAGAATGAAAAGTAACTTCCCTACTAGAGTTTATATATTTTTATGCCATAATTCTTAAATAGTTTATTGTCTCATAGCTATTTCTCCTTTCATTTTAAAGAGTTGTATTATATAATAATTTGTAGAAAGTTTAATGGTCAATGAAAGGTAACTTCCCTACTAGGGTTTATAACTCTTAACAAGTTTTTGTGTAATTGGAGTGGTAGGTTACTTCGCCTCCAACCCTTTAGTCAATGGTTCAAAACCATATTTCTACTTTGCTTTCCTCTTATTTCCATCATTTGAACTTATCATTTAATTATTATTATTGTATTAAAGTAATTAATTAAATATATAATTTGTTTTTCTTGTAGAACTTTTAACATATAACATTCGACGTAAATATGCATGATCGTGTATTTGTGACTGCCTTATTTTATCTAGTTTCGATATAAATTATAGCTTAATACGAAATTTATCTGAAAATGTGTTTTCTAAAATCGTGATACTAAAGAACCACATCATGCATTAACGAATTTATCTAAAAATGTTTTCTCAAAAATCGTGATACTAAAAAAATACATCTTGTATTAACGAATTTATCTAAAAAAGTGTTTTCTGAAATCGTAATACTAAAACAACGTTATTCATTCATATTTGTTGTTTCCCGCTATAATGCACGGGTTACGAAGACAAGGTACTAAAAAGGAAAAATTAGCTGGAATATTTAGTCACTTTTAAAACTTAAAGAAAATTATTATTGCTCTAAAAATAAATAACCTTTGAGATTTTTAGCTATGCGAGGATGATGTGTGACTATTTCTTAGCTTTTAAAATGCATCCCCTCGTTATCATGTCTATTTCACTAAAACCAAATTATTTGAAAATTTATCAATTCTTATGTTAAATGGGGATCAAAAAAGTTTCCATATCCCCATTAAAGACTTATTATATAAAGGATATGGTAGTTTTTACCTATTTACTTATCATGCAAGGTTTTGGGAAGAACATATACCTCGCGAAGTATACGAAAAAGTATAGTTACAAAAATCAAGAAAATGAATAAAATTATCTTATTTTTAATTCATAATTTCACATTAAAACATTGAAGTTTTAAATTATATTAGGCAAAAAAATGATAAAAATGACAGATGCATTAATTTTTGTAGATGCATCTAGTTTTTTTATGCATCTAGTAGATACATCATATCATATTTTTGTAACCCTCAGATCAAGATTTCAAGGTCTTAGATCTATTCTTTATATTCTTCCTAAAAAGATATTCTCAATTGATCATGTCTCTACTAATTCATGTATGAATCGATGGGTTATATTTTGTTCTTAATAGGTCAAAAAAATATAAAATTACTTAAGGTGCCCCTCAACGACTGCATCCCATCTTGAAATTAAGGTTTTCTTAAACATGTGTACTTAATAAATATATGTTATTGATCCTTGCTGTTAATTTATGAGAATTTCATCATTTATACATTACGGATGTGATAAAACATTGAAATCTTGATAAATTTGTGACATTTTCGCCCCTAAAATTACTATAAATAAAAGCAACACAGTATTTCAGAGTGCCAAAATGTTTTTAGTCAATTAGACGATTTTAATTTAAGTTTTATAATATTTAAATGAGCATTTTTATGTCATCCTGGTAAATCATCTTACTCATCAGAGAAGAGATCAGAAGGAAGAATGTATTTATGGATTATAAATTTCATTATTTAGTGAGTGACAAAATTTTGAAATAAATATATTTTTTTTCTATTTAGATACAACTACAGGTGTAAATCACATGCAATTTTATCAAAGCTTTTGGGATCTCAAGTTTTTGGTTTTTAAAGATAAAACTTATCTTGAAAAAACACAGCACAGTTTAAATATAAGAGTTGCTAAAAGTTCTTATCTAAAATTTACTTCATGTAGTTTTTTTTAAATGTTGAAGCTTTTAATAAGCAAATTACTCAAATATCTCTTTGCTTATTTGTGTTTCCTATTTATAATTTTATTTTGTATCCATTTATATTTTTTAGCTTTAGTTACATCTATTTTATCAAACACATCATTATAAATGAAAGTGCAAACTACCAAAAAAGTAACATAAATATTGTAATTTTTCAATAAAGATAATATCCAAAATTTTAAAGTCTCTTTAGTTTGCAAATTGATATAATAGGTAATTTCATTTGAAAGGCGATAAATTTCAATTTTATAACAAAGAAGGGTAAGGTGCTAGTCAACAAGCCAGCATACAAATTTTTGTTAGAAATTGAAATTTAACATCTTTTCTTAACCTAAAAGATTGTGAATTGCCTTTTTAGAAAATTTTGATATTTATGTCACATTTCTCGATAATTTGGCATTTAAGATGTTTCTATCTATCCATACTAATCAATTTATTGAAATTGTTTGATCATCTCGACCTATAGATGATTAAGTGCGGTTGATATGATTCTGATATGAAGTTGTAACTTGGAAAAGAGATATGATAATGGTAGCTTCAAAGGAACAGGTGCAAAGAAAGATCGTTAAGCTGCCACCGGGGAGTTCCCTACTCTGACGTTCAATTTAGACATTGATGCCATATAGTACAAAGTAGTGTTTAAAAGAGTATTTTTGGAAGAATTTTAATTAATTTGGCATCTTGTGCTCGCTAGCTATTTATAAGGCTTATTATGGCGGTTATCTCTGAGTATAGATCGTGGGCGACATGATTCCTACCTTTTAGCATATGTAGCATTTACCAAATCTACTAACTTTATCACGGATGTTCCACCTTCGATATGAAATTGTGGTTGCATTCCATGTTTATCTTGTGAATATCTCACTACTACATTGAGGACCTTTTACAACGGACATATATGTCTCGAAAGCCATTTTGCAATGAATGAAGGTTGTCCCAAAAAGCTTCATCGGAAAAACAGGTTGTGACGGCTTCGCGATGGGTGAACTTTGCGTCAATTTTGCATCCACCATGACTTAGTGACAATTTTGCGACAAACTGATATTGAGATGGTTTTGCGACAGATATCAGTTGCGACATTTTTGCAATGGACAAAGATTGTGACCGTTTTGTGACTGATATTAGGTGTGTCAGTCTTGCAAGAGATATTTGTTGCATTGGATTTGGATGGTTTTCCGTAGGGTCTAACAATTTGGAAAAAATGTTCTATATGTCGCAAAAAGGCAAAACTTTTTTCTGTTGTTTTTTGTAATTTCCATTTTTTTCTGTTGATTAGAATTGCAAATCAATAAAGATACAAATTACATAAATGTCATAAAGTTATCCGAATCATAACAACCATGTTTCATTTAGTCGATAACAATTTCATTATTCAAAATAAACTAGCACTTAGCGTTTGGCTTGATACTTTGTTGTTTATACAAACAACTCGGCCAGTTTTTCATTTGTTTCATTTTGGTAGTCCTCAAATTGTATTTGCTAATCTTTCATTCTCTTCTCTTTTTTCTCTCTTTTTCTCTTTCTCTTTCTAATCTCTCTTTCACTTCCTTGTTCATAAGCATTTTCACATTCTCTTTCAATCTCCTTTTCTCTTTCCATATCATCGACCACCTTTATCAATCTTTCGATCTATAAATCATAAATCTTGCATTAAACACATAAATATATACTCCAATACTCTTTATTAAATTAAACAAATAAAATATACAAATAAGAATAATAGCTTAAAAACCTCTTTGGTTTCATGTTGTGAATAATGTGAAAAACCCGTCTTAGATGAAGGCATTCCCGTGAGCACAGAAATAAGATCACATGCCAAGGGGAGCCGGGAGAGGAGGGGGGGGGGGGGAATAGGTAGCTTCCCCCACCCTAACATTTTAAATTTTTTTATAAGTATTTTATATATTAGGGATATTTTGGTAATAGCCCTCTTAAAAAATTTTAAAATAAAACAAAATTGTATATATCATTTGGAGATCAAGTAAAATCGAGCGGCAAATTTAGAGGCCCATTGTATACTCACGTCTCTTTGGCTTCACATGAAAGAAAGGAGAAACCTTTGTTCCGTTCAATCAACGATAGGCACGATTCACGAACTAGAGTGTACAATAGCCTCATAGAGAATCGAAATTGGCTTCAATCCCTTCATCTTTCGCTGAGTGCCGAGATGAAAATCTTGGGAAAAGGAATCGTCGGTTACTTTGTAAGTTTTTTCAGCTCATAATTCTGATTTATTCAAGTTTCGTTTGTTTTTCGTTCATAAAACCTTGAATTAGTAATCATAATCGCTGAATCACCCACATTTGATTTTGTTTGTTTGTTCATAACCTCATATGCAAACACCAAGTAACGAGGAATGCTCTAAAAGAATTCGCAAAGAAATTAATGTAGATGAACTTCAGGCGGATCCTATGGATAAACGAAGAATGGCTAACTATAATCCCGATGACCGTGACAAAATTCGAAGAGCATACTTGCAGAGAGGTCTTAATCAATCTCGTGGTCATATGTTTCCTCAAACAGTCATTATTAAAAAATTTGGGTGATCACAATGAAGAAACAAGAAAGGTAATCTTGGAAAATGCACAAAAAAATAACATTGTAGTCTCATCAAATTTAATTAGATATAGCATCGGCTTGTGCAGCTGAGACTAGTAAGGCTATTGTAGAAGATATCCGCGATGATTAATTTCCATTCTAGTGTAGAAGATTAGTTGTGTGTGATTTTTGACAGACTTCAACTTGTTTTTTTGTTTTTAAATTGTTTTTTCATAAAATAAACCCACATACTCCCTTTCATACACGATCAACTAAGTATATAAACACACACACATTTGAAAAAATTTACACGTCCACGTCGGACATTTCGTTGTATGAGATCCAATATATCAAGTTTCGTTAACATGTATGTATACGTATGGAAACGCATACGAGCGTGTCTATAGACACGCTTATAAAACCTCTTACTTCACCAAACATTGATAATATAAGAAATCATATGCTTCTTGTTCATTGGTGTCTTTTTACAACCTTTTAATTAAAAATTACAATAAACAAATTCAAGGTCTGCAAGAATCTGTCGCAAATTATAAAGATTTGAAAAAGATTTGTAACGGAACTCAACTTGTTTTTTATTTTAAATTATTTTTCTATAAAATAAACTCATACTCGTTATCGTACACTATTATATAAGTATATAAACACACACAAAAATTTGAGAATACTTACATGCCCTCGTCAGACATGTCATTGAATGAGAAATAATATGAAGAATGTTCAATATAGTCCATATTTAATTCATAGTCCTAAGGGAATAATTTTAGCCTTTGGATCAATGACATCAATGGTCTAGATTGCATTTTAAAATTTTAGGCGGAGTGACATTTTCGCAATTCATATGTGATGCTTTTACAAATCATATGTGATTTTATACTGAATCACCTGTAATTGAATGTTGAAATTTTGGGACTATGTTTTTTAAATAGACTTTATTGAACACAACTTGAAACAATATATTAATTTGAAGTATGCATGAGTGTGTCAACAAATTGAAAACGCATACAAGAAATGAGGTAATTCGTGCTTGATTCTTTTTACGACTTTTCAAATCAAAAAAATTCAAAAAACAAATTTAAAGTATATAAATTAACACACACACACACATTTGAAAATACTTACACGCCCGTCGTGGGACATGTAGTTGTATGAGAAATAATATATCAATTTTTGTAAACATGTTATCGTATGAAAACGTACTCGAGCTTGTCGACAGACACACATATAAAACCTATTACTTCAATAAATTGATAACACATATAAGAAATGAGGTAATTCGTGCTTGTTGGTGTCTTTTTAGAACTTTATTATCAAACCATACAAAAAAAATTCAAAGTCCGTTGCTAATTGTGAAGAATTGCGACAGATTTATAACGTACCTTAACTTGATTTTGTTTTTGAATTGTTATTCTGAATAATAAACTTATACTCTATTTCATACACTATCATATATAAGTATATATAAACATTTAACAAATTTACACACACGCACATTGAACGTGTAGAAGTACAAAAAACAATATTTCAAGTTTATATGCATGAAAAAGTACATTTGTGTCAGGCTTGCGACTTATGCTCTTAGTGATTTGTTTTTTTATTTTACGTCATGTTTTTTGCGTTGTGTTTGCGACGAATGCTATTAGTGCTTCGTTTTTTATCTTACGTAATGATTTTTTGCGTTAGGTTTGCTATAAATCATTTAAGAATGTATAGTATATGTTATGTTAAGATACTTGTTTAGTGACGGAGGCTATTATATATCATTTTGAATTTTATTTCATTTGCTCCGCGTCGGATTTGCGACGGGTCATTTAATTATATATTTTTTAATTTCTTTTTTTACATATTTGTGTCCGATTTTACTTTCACAAACTCGTCATTCGTAAGTCTGTCACTAATACTGAACACATGGTTGTGTTGACTTTACGCCTTGAATTTATCGCAAAGCCTCGCAATGTTAGTATTTTGTGACATGTATCTGTTAGAAGAGTGTTAATTAGTGTTATCTCCATCCACGAGGGTAATTATACTCCAAGAGGAACCACTACAAACGGCCTTTGATTTGGATAAATAAGATGACGATGATGAAAAAAGACAAATCTAGAAAATTGAGAACGTTTAGAACTCATGCACAATAGTCGTATATACACATATTAAACAAACACTAAGAACACTAACATAAACAATTGAAGAAGATGAAGGAAAATTTAATGTTCTTCAAATTTACCATCACCACTGTAGTTGACCTACGAAGATTCTTAAAAACCCTAATTGAATGACCCCCTTTTTTGAACCTTCGACACCAACAATAAACATATAAAATCAAACTATGAGTATAGAGAAGAGAGAAAACTCATACAGGAACACGAATGCCTGAATACGGACCTTAAGCACGATATATTTTTTGTTACAAATTAAAATTTATTATCTTTTTTAACTTAAAAATTGGACATTACCTTTATTGACACTTCCTAACATGTACATTACCTTTCTTGACAATTTCCCTGATATAAAACTTAGCCAGGTCATCAATTTTAACCGATTACGTAATATGAATTATTGTTAAGATCCCGATCTTACTTCATGGTGCTAAACCAATCCGTTCCTGGTAGGATCTTTGTAGCCATATGATCTTACGTAGGATCTCGATCTTGATCTTAAGATCTTGATCCGATCCTACTTTACTAGAGTTAGTCTAATTAATAAAAGGTTACAAGTAAACTAATTTTGTTAATGTAACATATAAAATGAATATGTAACCCTGTAAATTGATATATAAAAGTAGTTTCATAAAATTTTTGGTTCATCATTCTAAAATCTAAATTTACAATATTATAATTACTAATATAAAATCTTTAGGAGTGGTATTCTTCTATTAATATCATCTTTAAACTTTAATTTGTATATTAAATCATCATAAGATTACCATTTGATATAAATTACTATACATATAAAAGAAGTTAAGAGATTATAGTAGGATCTCACGATCTCGATCCGATCCGATCTTGTAACGACTAAAATAATCCACTAGTAAGATCCTGATCTTGACATATGACGATAATCAGTTACCTTTCTATTATAAATTGTAATTTAGAATCATTTCTTGACGTGAAAAAAATTAGACACTACTTTTATTATACGTATAGTATCTTTTTCTTCAATTTATCCTAAATAAAACTTAAACTTTCAACTCTAATTTTGTGTTACAGAGTTATTTTTTTAAATGAAAAAATGTGAAGGAATAAAAACAAATAAAGTTATGTATTTTTGAGTTTTATAAGAAGTAGATGACAAGGAATAGAAAGAGAGGTTATTTTGTTTAAAAAAAATCTCATAAATATGAAAATGGGATTTTATTTATTTTTACGATAGGTGATGTACTTTTTTACGATTTTCTCTTATTTATCTTTTTACTCATAAAAATTAAGATAAGTGTCAAAATTAATAAAGAAGGTAAGAAAAAAATTAGTGAACTCGAACGTTATGTAATAATGAATAAAAAAATTAAATATAAATAAACAGTAAAAATTATATTATTTTTATATTTTATAACTAACGTAAGATTAACAGGAGTTAAGAAATCAATGTAGGAAAGCACGTTGATTTCATGCTCCATCTTTCTTCCTCTCTGTTTCCTTCCTTCCTTCTGCTCACCAGCTGTTATTACTGTTTTTACTTTCGTCTTCATCCAACAATCCCCAATCTCTCTCTCTCTCTCTCTCATTCAACCTTGGTTTTCACCCTTCTTTTCTTCTATATAATCAACCCCTCTTCCTACCCTCTAAAACCTCTTCCTTCTCTCCTTTTCCTCTTCAATCTTTCCCCAATTTCTGATCCCTGTTTATTATTCAATTTCATATCTTCCAATCTTCATCCTCATATTCAGATGTATGGATGTTAAAGATTAATGTCTCCTGTTCTCTGTGAAATCCTGCGATCCGGGTTTATGATCAATTCCTCTCTGATCCGCCGGACCCATCTTGTTCAATCCTTCTCTGTTGTATTTCTCTACTGGTTTTACGTTTTCTCGGAGGTTAACTTCGATTCCCGTCTAGATCCAGTTTATTAGATACCAATTTCTTAATTCAATTAAACGATATTATTATCTAGTTAGAAATCCGCATAACCCATGGCTTCTTCAAGTGGAAATTCTTCTGGATCGACTCAGATCCACAGATCTGGATCCGACGACGGCTCGGTTGATCAGAGGAAGAGGAAGAGAATGGAATCCAACCGCGAATCGGCACGCAGATCAAGGATTAGGAAACAGAAGCATATCGATGATCTTATGGCTGAAGTTCAACAAATCAAGAGCAATAACGATCAGATCGTAACTACAATCAACGTCACCACACAGCGATTTCTTCAAATCGATTCAGAGAACTCTGTTTTGAAGGCTCAGGTAAGCGAGCTTAGCCAGAGGTTGGATTCGCTTAATGAAATGATGAATATGATCAACACAAATGCCAATCGTACAACAAATCAATGCACTGGAGGTGTTACAAATGGGTTGTCTGAGTTTGATTTCAATCATTTCGTGGAGAATCCATGGAATTTGATGTATGTTAATCAACAACCTATCATGGCTTCCGCTGCAGATATGTTTGGGTACTAGTGATTATAGCATGATAAAAGGGTGGTGCTTAGTTGGGTTGTACTTTTCATGTGGGGTTAGCCTTTGTTTGGTGGTACTTTTGTTGTTTTGTAGGGTTGGGTTTTTTGTGTTGTAAAATGGGTTATGATTGGGATTATTATTATTATTATTATTATGTAATAATGAAGCTAGAAGTTAATGTTTGAATTTCTATTTATCTTATTTAATGTGATTTTCTTAACATGTGTGATATGATGTGATGTTTGTGACTTATTGAGCGTATGAGATGTATTGAAAACTGTAATTAATTAATTTAATATGTTTGGTATGTGAGATAGAGAGTTTAAATAATTACACTATTTCTTAACTGGTTAAGATACTCTCATGTTATGATAAAAAAGATCCATCATGTTCTTTCACAAAAATGAACATGAGTCTCTTATTTTAAGTCAAGAAAATATCACCTTATAGGTCTTACTCTTATGCTTGTAAGATAACATAGTGAGTCATTTTTTTATTATAACATGAGAGGATTTTAACCCTATTTTAACATATTGATGATCGATGAATTTACATCTAGCGTAGATGATTTGGAAAAGATATCCGAGTTTAATTATTTCTAGGTAGTATTTTAGATGCTTAGGAAAAGCATGCAAAACTATCATTAAAACGGTTATGTTGTGTATATTATAGCACGGTCAATTCTTGTAAACCTGTTAAAGCGAAAAATGTTTTTTAAAGGTTTTTAATGAATTTAGTTTCTATAACAATCCATCATATTTGATTCTTGAATTCTAAGGTTCATTTTTTTGTGGATAAGTGTATAGACTATGTAACTATCCACAATTTAATATTATGTGCAACAAAGCAAAAACGTTATTAGAAAATGTATTAATATACCATAAACTAAGATTTAATGTAATGATGACCTTTAAAATCTACTATCCTAGGTCATTACACGCAATATTGATATTTGGAATAGTTCATTACACATCCGTGCATATCATTATAAACAACACCGTCATCGACGCATGGGAGCAATTCTCAAGCTACCAACGGTTTTGAGAGTGGTTCATTCAAATCACCTTGACATTGGAAACAAGTATATGGGGTCGAAATCCTTGACTCCTAAGGTTTCAGGGCCTTATTTTGATATTTTCTTGAAGCCCTAATACGCACT
>JAUEJL010087251.1:0-14623 GCA_032274825.1 Drosophyllum lusitanicum
TATTTAATTAGTAGAGTTATATTCAAAATCATACTCGTTCCCCAAGTGTTCGACACCCGTACTTATTTACTATACTATGATACGATTAGGTTCTCTTGCCTATTTGTGTTGTAGTCGTGCAAAATAACTCGGACTAATAAATTTAAAACTGGTACGCTACACACACATCAACACAATTAAACAAAAAAACCTAATTTCGAGGGTAAATTGTATTTATTTGTGAAAATTGTCACATGAGAATAAATGACGCAAATAGATTTTTTCACATGTAAATTTAACGTATAAATATGTGGAGAATAGTTTTATTTTCACAAGTGTGTATGTGATGATTTTTTAAGGGAAAAATGAATTCTTTTTACAAAGTTGTAATGTTTTATTGATTTATAAAATGATACATGATGTTGTATCTTATGTAAAAGAATCAAAAAAAAAAAAAATACGTAAATATTACCTCCCATATATAATTGATGTATAAATAAGTTTTTGTTCAAAAGTGTTTTCAATACCGCAAAATGCACATAATCAACTTTTAACTATATTCATGAGGTAAACTTTTTTATTAAATAATTGCTACAATCAAGTGAGTTAACTCGTACTACATAAATTGAAGGGTATATATTATAACAAGACTTAACGCCACATGGTAGTCACAATAACTATCTGTCTATTAGGATCTTTTAAAGTACTTTTAAAAAATAAAAATTACAAGCCAAACTCGTAAACAAAATCAAAGGACCGTAAGAATGAAACGAGTGGGAATGTGGTAAGAGTGGAATGAGATGACTACTTAGGTGGTGAGATATGGTATTGATAATGTGACAGTCACATGATAGATTACCACCGTCTACCACTTTTGTATAGCAGAAACATAAGTCATCAATTTATTTTTGTTTCTTTTACTTTTTACCTTATTTAATCTCTTTTAGGGAAAAAAATATAGCTATTTAAAAGGTCAATAAAACATGCAAATAATGTTGAATAAAACAATATATCTAATCTTTTCAAGTACTCAAAATGTATACTCAACATACTAACCTTCTGAATGCGTCTATAAACACCTGTATATGACTAAGTTTTTCGTTGGTCTAGTCTAGTCTTACCAGCTTCAACAATAAAATATTCAAAGTTACAATTTAATTAGACCACCATTTCAAAGGAAAACTACAACTTGGTCAAAACAAAAAAACTTTAATTAAGTAAAGATGGTTGTACATTATGTCAAATGGTTTGTATATAAAAATCATACATGACTATGACATGAAAAACTTAAAGGTCCCCCATGCACCTATTAAACTGATCAATCGAACTTGTAATATGTGATAACTACTAACTTATTCTAAGCTTTCATTTGTTAAATCATCATTTATTTCAACTAACCTAGAAGTTCAAATAGCTTATCTCATATTTTTTTCAATGTGACTAGTAGAAGTATGCATGTGAACAATTTTTAGTTAAGGATTTATGGAAACATAGTATCTCATTTTGTGTTTGACTCCTTGCTTTAGTTGGATCCTTCTTCAAGAGTCATTGTAACTTTTTTATAAGTAATTGCTACAATCAAGTGAATTAACTCGTCATAAAACTACATAAATTGAAGGGTATATATTACAAGACTTGGTGCCACATGGTAGTCACAATAACTATCTATCTATTGTTACAAATAATCACATGTTGCAAATCTATCCTCTTCATAGGTTGCTTCCTTTTTCGACATCTTTGTTGTAGGTTGTTCACTTGGTCTGAAATTGGCAGTTCCTAGGAGGATCTTTGAAGGTATCAACAATGTCCTTATTTGGGGTATTTAGAAGTGGAAGAACAAATTTATTCATCCGAGGAGTTGGCAAATGAATCGTTTGTTCGGAAGGATGTTTTCTTGATGACGCAACAACACTTTTTTCCCAGATGCAAAGTAGGAGTAAGAAATCAATTTCTTTTTGGAAAAATTGGATATCCAACCCATTAGGTATTGGTGTAGGCCTACTAACATAATCCTGCAGGGTCCGGACATTATTTTTTTGGTTCTCCCTTTTGCTATATTAAGCTTTTGCTCGGAGCTCGATTTGTCACCCTTGTTTGGTTTTAGGGGTGTTTTACAAAGTTCTCAACCTTTCAAAAAAAACATGGTAGTCACTTGTGTAAAGCTGGTGACATCGGATATGGCATGACGATGATGTCATAAAAAACCCGGTGACTATGATGGTGCATGTTAGAGCATTTGCAGTGGGGTTGCGGTTGCGGAAGTGCCACCATGCCGTAGTCATCCTTGTTTCCACTATGCCACAACATTGTAGATGTTGGGTGCGGAAACAACCACAAAGGAGGAGGAGGCATGGTGGGAAGTGTGTGAGTCATGTAGTATTGTTTTTGTTTTGTTAATTTTCATTGGTAGTTAAGTAGTGTGTGAGTCTTGTGAGTAGTAGGAAGTGATTGAAAGTGACTAATATGTTGCTAACAGATAAAAGTGAAAAATTTTAACTGACCTGAAGACGTGGTAGAAGTGGTGACGTGTGATAACTCAAAGTACTTTAATGTTACCTTTTGATAAATAAAATTGAACTTATATTCCTTTAAAGCAATAAAATTTTAGAAAATTTTATATTTTATATTAAAAGTTTAAATAATTACAAAATAAACTAGAAGTTAAAGTCGGTCAATAATAAAAATGTATTTTTAAAAGATAAAAACCACAAGTCAAACTCGTAAACAAAATCAAAAAGACCGTAAGAGTGAAATGAGTGGGAATGTGGTGAGAGTGTAGTAGGATGACTCTTTAACACTACAAGAATTTCAAGTGTTTACTCACACGTTATGTGCAGGTAAAACATCCATATATATGAGTAATTGTATTTACCCACACGTAAAATAAGTGTTACCATATATGGGCTAATGCCTGTAGGTAAAGATCTTTACCTACAGATAAATTACATCCGAGTATAGATAGTATGCTATATCTACACATATATGTGTGCTTAAATATAATTAAATGTGTATGTAAAGGTGTTAGAATTTCTTTGTATGATGACATGGACGATGACGTGGTGGATGACATGACACGACTATAGTAAGTGTTAGTGACACATGTTATTGGTTATATGTTGGTAAATAATTTTTATGTGTAAGTAATGATTATAGATGTGTTGGTAAAAACACCTTTTATGGCAATAACCATAATATATGTAGGTAATAATATTCACATATGTGCAAACAAATAAAAATGTGTAAGTGAAAGTAGATAAATATGTGACTAAGACATTATTTTAAATTAAAAATGTTATAACATCATAGTTTCAACCATAAAAAGGAAAACACAAATCATGTAATTTGAATAACAAACAATTCAATAGAGAAACTAGTCATAATTAGTCATTAATTAGTATCATCGAAATATAACTGTAATAATAATATATTTTCATAAGATATCGTCTAATACATCATTAGTTTCACCACACTCATCATAAGAGTGTTCAAACTGAGTTGGTTAGAAGTATCATCTTAAGACGGTTCTAAATTAGCAGCAATTTTTCCATATCATGCATCTTGTCTATCACATTTGTCATCCTCCTTTTGTCATTATGCTCTTTACAACTATAAACAAAAAAGAAACATAGTATAAGTATAACTATACCAATTATATCAAATTTAACAAAAATGTTCGGTACTAAAAAAACAAATAATTATGAAATAAAGTGTAGTCAAAAGCATAGAAGATGGGTAACGAGACCAATTTTTGAAGGTTAAAAAGGGTAATAATTGCTAACCTAAGCTAAAAAAGCGCGATTTGAGCTTTTAGTGTTGTAATTGTGCTAACTACAGTCCCAGTTTAACTAAACTCTAATATACAAAAGCATAGAAGATGGGGTGTTTGAAATCGATGGTTGATGGAAGGAGTTAAAGAAATTGACGGGGGAGGGGGTTTAGAGTTGGCGGCAAACTGAAAAATTAAAAACATATTTTGAAGTTTAAACATCCTCAGCATACGGAGATGGACTATGGGTTTGTTTTGTTTTAATATGCATATTTTATTTTTTATTTCCATGTCATTTTTTATTTATAAAAATTATATTATTTTTATCTCTACAGATTTTACCAAATCATATTTTCTGTAGATAGTATTTGTATATTACCTACACGTATATTATATTTTTAGATTAGATTAGATTAGATGTATGTAGGTATTTATAACGCCACGTCATTTAAAACAAAAGAATTTATCAAATCGTTTAATTTATTTACATTAAAGTGTGAGTAACAGTTATTACCTACACATAGTAAGTGTTGAGTATCGTTAAAAAATGAAATACGTGATTACCCACGTATATGTGAAATATGTGTGGGTATTTACCCACACATTAGAATGTGTTACTAATTGATGTGTGGGTAAATATCCCTATTTCTTGTATAAGTGGTGACCTGGTAAGATATGGTATCATTAATATGACAGTAGTATAATAGGTAATCGTTCTACCACTTTTGTATAGCAGAAACATAACTCATCCATTTATTTTTGTTTCTTTTACTTTTTACCTTATTTAATCTCATTTAGGAAAAAATAATATAGCTATTTTAAAACGTCAATAAAACATGCAAATAATGTTGAATAAAAAAATATATATCTAATCTTTTCAAGTACTCAAAATGTATGCTCAACATACGTACTAGCCTTCTGAATGCGCTATAAACACCTACATATATATGACTAAATTTTTCGTTGGTCTGGTTTAGTCTAGTCTTACCTTCGACATTAAAATATTCGAAGTTACAATTTAATTAGACCACCATTTCACAGGAAAACTGCGCGCAACTTGGTTAAAAGAAACAAACAAATTTTTTTTTTAATTAATTAAGTAAAGATGGTTGTACATTATGTCAAAGTGTCTGTATATAAAAATCATACATGACTATGACATGAAAAACTTACAGGTCCCCCACCTATTAAACTGATTGAACTTGTAATATGTGATAACTACTAACTAATCTAGCTAGCTACCAATTCAATAAAATTTGGTCTAAATCTTTATTTTTCATTACAAATTTTAAGCTTTCATTTGTTAAATCATCATTTATTTCAACTAACCTAGAAGTTCACATAGCTTAATTATATCATAATTTTTCAATGTGACTAGAAGAAGTATGCATGTGAACAATTTTTATTTAAGGTATCATGGAAATATAGAATCTCATTTTGTGTTTAGACTCCTTGCTTTTGTTGGATCCTTCTCCAAGAGCCATTATACATATATCATCTTCAAGCTTTAGCTCTTGTAGTCCAACTTCATCAAGTGTGTCTAAATTCTTTCATAACTTCTTGACACCGGTGCAAGAGCACATAAACACGGGCTTACTCGATCCCCCTTCGGGAGCTTTTGAGAACTTCATCAAGTGTATCAAGAGATGTGATGTAATCATGTCAATTTTCTATTGCAAAAGCTCATATATAGTCCATAAACATTGCATATTCCTTTTTAAGTACTCTAAATCTATTTTGTTAAATCAATTGAAGTTTCAAACAAATTAAATGAATGATTTCTTACACCAAAACTGAAATAACACAAGAATACGAAAATAAACAAGATAGCCATAAGTCGAGCATACATGTTACGTACACTAAATCTATATATATAATCTTAAGTCAAAATTCACAACAAAAAAAATATTCCTGCACTGTACATTGGGATCAAATTTTCTTTATTGCATGCAAAACCATATAAATTATCGGTCTATAACAGTGCGCCAAAAATAAAAAATTGAAGTCACCGGCCTATTTTATATTTTGCTTATTAATCTAATTTAAAATCAAAAGCGTAGGGTTACAACTTAAAAATAATTGATAATGAAATAGATAAGTAAAGTAACACATGGGATTTATTAAGCACACTATGGTAGAATCATGAAAACATTCGTCGGTATTTTGTATTACATTAATAACTATTTATAGACAACAAAGAGTTAAGAGAAACCTTAATGAGTCTTAGCTATATATACAATAATACTGAGTTATTCTATACTAAATTCTAATCTACATTCTCTAATAACTATAAAGTCACACTTGCCTGATGTGTGATAATACTCAACACGTTCCCTCACGTGTGGCGTTCTTTGCGCCTAAGACGTGGATATTCATGGGTTACATGGCGCTCTGATACCATTAAGTTTATGAGATTATAACTCAAAACCAATTGGTAATCCGTGGAGTAGGGGTGAGATCAGTTCAAAAACCGGACCGGACATAAACCCGAAATTTGTAAAAAAAACTAAGACTGAAGAGTGGAACGACCAGACTCGATCCGGTTTGGGTTCGGTTTGTCTGTTTTTTTGGTATATTAGTTGTTTTATACACTATATCAAATCAAACCAAACCAGACCGACCGAACCAAAACTAGAAATGTATTAAAAACAATAACCGAACACCGGACCGAGTGGGCCCGGTCCAAACTGGACCAGTTCGGTTCATCGGTTTTTTCTGTCTATCGTGCCGCATGTTTACTCTTACATTGGAGTATCTGATAACCCTTGTTAAACACGTTATAAAATCGTTCTCGCTATATGAGACAATATTCGATAAAAACTCTACAATAGAGTATAATTCTTCGAACCGCTATATTTATTGATCACTATTAAATTTGATTTTCTATTCTAAAATAATCATATTATTTAAAACCAAAGCAAATTTAAACTAATGATAGTAGTTATGGTATTAAGGTGTGAAAAGATGTTTCCTTTATTATAATTATTAATAATTAATACAGAATGTGTAGATTTAAAACTATACTTATGACTTCCATGTGTTAAAATCGTTTGTGCTAAAAAAAGTATTTGTGGTTAAATCATTTAATTAAATATGTAGCTAATTAGGAAAATTTTCAAACCAAGGTCCCACTGGATTCGTTAATTGTATCTGATTTTGACCCAAAAAAAGTACTATTGGGGCAGAATCCCAATGGCCAAACTTGTAATATTTATCAAACAATTTTGTTAATGTTACCTTTTGGAATTTTTGCCAAAATAAAACTCTCTGCATATATAACTAATTATTTTAGTTTTTCTCTTTCTAATAAATAAACCACCGATTAAGTAAATTATTTTATCACATATTATTAAGTTCGTTAATTCTATATATGAACTTAAGTTGTGTACCAACTTTATAGAATAAATTTCTCTAATTATCTTATAAATCAATTTTATAATCTCATCAACTACATTTAATTAAGAGTAAATTGTCGAGAAAGGTAACCTGAATATAAAAAATGGCCAATAAATGTAAAGTCCAATTTTTTTGACAGAGAAAAGAATATAAATTTTAATTTGTAACAAAAAAGGGTATAATGCGTAAAATTTATACTTTTTTTGTTACAAATTAAAATTTATAATCCTTTTTTGTTAGGTCTAAGAAGTCATCATACTCTTTTTTATTACAAATTTAAATTTATAATCCTTTTTCAGTCAAAAAAATTGGACATTACCTTTATTGACAATTTTCGATATTTAAGTTACTTTTCTCGACAATTTTCCCTTTAATTAATGTAGTATTGATAACTTTACACATTATCAAACACAATAATTCTAGCTCTACGGGCCAACAAGGGATTTATGTTAAGTTACAAATGTGTGTATTATGTTCTTTGAATAGGTCAAATTGTCCCTTTCTCCACATTTAGTTTAATAATTCTAGCTCTAATGAGAAATTTTATATTCGCCGATAAACAAGTAGCTAAACCAATACATGGCATTGTCATAATTTACAAGTGCATGCATCTAATGAATTTTATTAATTTGTTGGAATCAAATTTTATTTAGTTTTGACACTAGTTATATCATTGTAGGTTTTGATCACCAATGCTCTAGACGGAACCTCGACAAGTTACCGGTCAAGATTGCTTGTCGGGCAATCTGGAAGCATAGAAATGAACGCGTGCTTAACTTGAAGAACCAAGAAGTGATACACCTGGGAGCGATATCAAACTTCTTTCATACACTTGATTATCGAGTAGAACTATACTAGTAGATTCAAAGTCGATAAAAGTGGGCTTGTAAATCGTTTTGTAACTCACTCATCTAGTATCTTGCTAGTATTATTTTAATAATATAAAAAATTTCATTATCAATTTATCAATATAATGTAATTGTACTTTTGTAATTAACCGTCTTGATTATCAAGTTATGAAATCATGTGCCCTCAACAACTAAACCAAGCAATGGATACGATTCACGTATATATACATGTAGAACAAGTTCATAGCAGGGAGGAAGCTCTTCATGAAACTGAAGAAATGAATATTTATTACGAAAAGTTATTTTTTTATAATAATAAATAATAATAATTTTTATAAATTGAAAAACTGTTATAAATGATGTTTGTTTTAGCTTATCAATAATTTATTTTTAAGCTTATTTTTTATAAACTAGTTTATTTTAACTTATTTTCTGAATTATAACTTATAACGTTATAAGCTTATTTTTGACTTACAATAAAAAAATAAAATAAACCGGACCTGTAAAAAAGTAAACCTTAATAAGCTAAAAAATACATATATCCCAATATATAGTAGGTGTGAAGTGAATCATTAGGTCAAAGGAGGGGCCGTACAACCAAATCCAACTACCTTCTTAATGACCTCAACTATGTATGAAATTGAAATCTAGTAATGTCTCTTTTAGAAACAAATATAGAAAAAAAAGCTATAATTGTAGTTTTAGAATTAAAATAGTAACAATAGATAGATATATTTTTAATAAAATATTAAATAAGCAAATAAATTTTAAATTTAATAGTAAAAATTAATAGAAGAATTGTTATAGTCAGATTCTCTCTAGTCTCTAATATTTTGTCACCAATTTATTTATTTATGTGGTCTATATACCTTATCCCTTTTTGTGTAACCCACCTGTAGCACTTTTTTTAAAAATTTAGACATTTAAATAATAAAATGTAGTTTTTGTAGTATATTGACAGGTAGAAATCATACAAGCACAACAGAAAAAAGAAAGTTATATATACTAGAATATGAATATATGTAGCAAAAACATATATGTAGTAGATGGATAAAAGATTTATGTGCTAGCTAGCTGTATCTTGTGAAAGACAAATCATGTCACAATTTCATCTTATTTTGCAATGATACTTCTACATATGTTACAATTCAAATTCAATGGGCCCACTTAAAGTCCTATAAATTAGAGTAGACATTAAAAGTTTATGATTAGACATTTACCTTTTTATAAGTTTATTATTATTCTGTTTTTAACTAGTTATTCACGTTTGATTTTAACTTAATAAACAATAGACTTAAAATGGTAAGCTAAAATTATACTGTTTGTTTTTTTACTCGGTTACAAAAGGACGACTTAATAAAATAAGTTACGAGGGTGATATTTTTCATATTAAGTCAATGATTTTATTCTTTTTTTAGACAACTAATTCAACGCATAAAACAAATAAAAATACTACTTATTCCAAACAAACGTCAATAAGCAGTCAAACAAGCCCTTAAAGTCATAATGCATAGTTACAGTTTTTTGCTACGTGCCAAACAAGCCTTGTTGTATGTAAACCACCGTACATGGCTAAGGGATAACGAGAGGACCATAAAGATTTGCTATATAGATTGGGAGCAAAAGATTATGTTATGTATCACTAAATTCTTAAGAAAGTTAGTAATGATTGTCATTATAGTCATAACTTATTGTCACGTCAACGTCACTAGCCCGTCATTAATTAAATACGACAATAATAGAGAAAGCAAATGTGATGCCATCACTAACAAAGCGGAGGAGGTGTGATGCCATCACCGGGATCACTTAGTTATCACGGAGTGGGCGGGGTGTGGTACTACGTTTGCTAAATATCAAATTTATTAATTATTTAAAATTCAAAAACGTAGCTTAGACCCTCCTTTCCACACTATTACAACCGCCTCGGGGGAACAATGACGTAGCGGCCCATAAGATTCGTCCCTCGTTGTCATCTCTCCTTGCATTCTTCTATTCGACTTTAACTTTTATTTTTATAAACTCCTTTTTGCATTCATACATAATATTGATTGCATCCGTCTATATAAATGCCATTATTTACATAACAAAATATCACTACAAACAAAATACTGCTGTTGCGATGGATTCAGAAATATTGATTAGTAGTAGCATAAATAAAATATATTTGAGTAAGAGTTACATCTATATACAAAAACTTTCCAGTCGAAAATTAATACGTGATAATTCAAATTCACGGTCTAGCCCAATAATATCCAAATAAACTTAAAATCATTATGAAATGTATCGATAGGAACATAATTTTGAACTTATAATGTGCTTAATTTAAACATATACATCTCTAGTCTCTATCAATAAGTTCTTATAATTGAACTTTCCTGTTTAGACTCATTTCTATTTATTATTATATATATGACGAGTTGTTACATATAGATTTGAAAATAGAATCGGTGAAAAAATTTCATTTATATGATTGGTTTAGAATTGACATCTCAAAAATTGTCATTATAATATTGTAAAAAAACAAAATGAGGAAACAATGAAACAAGATGTTGTGAAAGCAAGATTTGAAAAGAGGTGGATGTTGAAAAAATGTTGAATAGTATGGCCCATCATTAAATGAGCCATGTTTCCAACTCTCCCCATCTCTCATTTTGCTATTTAGTACTTCATTCTTCAGACACAAGTCATCTCCAAATCTTTCTATCTTTCAATTACACCATCCCCTCCCCTCCCCTCACTTGAATCCATCCCACACCCTCATTACTAAAACCTCCTACTATACATCCATCTCCCTGAAAATTATGCTGAAGCAGCTTGTGCATATGAGAATGGTGAAAAGACGAAGCTATCCTTCATTTCTCATATGGGTGATGCTCATTTTATCTTCTTCGTGTGTTACCAAAACCAAAGGCTCTTCAAGATTATTACTAGCAAACACACAATTCTTCAAGACAATGAGTCCTCAAATCTCACACAAATATGTCAATGCTGCCGGTGCCACCGTCACCTTCAAATGGTTTCTTCCAAAGTCGTTGCCGGTGCCGCCTTCGGGTCCTTCACACCATCACAACTCTGTTGGTATCAACAGCATGCATCCATGATTAATTAACAACAAATATATCTTCCAAGGGTATAATGGTCTTTTTGTACATGAATCATGATAATCCTCTATCTTCGATCAATTCCTACCTAGTGAAGAACCACTTGATTTCTTCTTTAAGATATTGTTTTAGCTTTTGGTTCATTTAGAGATGAAACTTACTTACACTATATTGTTTAGCTAGATCTTAAATTTAAAAGCATTTTTCTCCTTTTTAGTATCCTTGATAATTGATATTGGAAAGAAAACTACTATTATTATCTGTTTTAGCAAGATTTAATTATTTAAAGTATGTATTAATTTATATCTAGTTAATTTAATAAAAACTAATTGTATATTTATACATATGAATAGTTTAATTAATTTGCATTTTAGGGAATTGAATTCATAGACAACTTTGTGTTCTATATTATTTTGAAAATCAGAAAATGATTTGACCCAAAAAGTTAAATTTCTCTATTTGCTTATTTGCATAAATGTCACGGTTCTGTACTATATTATATATATATATATATTATATATATATATATATATATTGTAGAATATTTTACTATAATTGAAGATATTTAGAAAACAATAGTTCTTAAATTGTCCAAATATTTGCCAAAATGTTATACGAAATTACATAATTTGACAACATTATAATAGTTGACGTGATATTTAATAGTTAAAGAGGGGTTAACTATTATTGATGACACCGTTTTCATTGTATTATTAATAAAGAGGATTCTATATATTTGGCAAATAGTCAAATATATATTACTTAATGTATTTTTAAATAAATGAAAGTTGTACTAAAAGTTATTTGTTAGCTTTTGGTATTAAAAAAACAACAATAAACATATTGACCTTGTCTGATTATGAAATTATGCACATAGAAACAAAAATAAAATAAAAATAATTAATAAAATGTGATGTCTTTTTAGGCATCTAGTCTTGGGCAGTATCCTATATTTTCTTGTCGATCAACACTTTTTTTCTTTTTTTCCTATTATTATTATTAGTAGTACTACTACTATTATTATTATTATTACTATTGTTTTCATTATTGTTATTAATAAAAGTTTTGTCATTACTATTAAAATCCATTACTCCATAAGTATATACTAGCTTAGATGTCTGTATAATATACACGAATTGGTATAAAAATGATAATGCTAAACGTTCATAAAAGATATTAAATAATTATAATATACGAAAGAAATTAGAATTAAAAAATGGCAACAGACGGCGTCAACACTCACACTAGCGTTGGAAGCGTTGATGCGAAGTTGAGTATGGATGGGTTGGTAGAAACGTGGTATCATGATACGAAAAGATATGATTATATTTCATGTACAAGCCATCGATCATTGTTGTTACAATTAGGTCAATTAGGTCAAGTCTATTGGTTATAATTAAAAAGAACTTAAAATGATTATAAAATATTTTAAAATGTTAAATGTAAGAATATGGTTAAATATGATATTTTAAAATGTTTTAAAGAGTAAATATAATATTTATAAATTAGGGTGAACAAATATAATATTTTATTGTTTAAGAAGAGCAAATATGAAATTTCTTTAATAATTATGACTCAAATTAAAGTAAAAACTAAATCCAATTTTGACTAAGAAAAGTCAAAATTGGAATTCTAATTTTGATTAAATGGATGGTAAGATTGAGCAATTAACTTTATTTTATTAGACGAAAGGTTAGGATCATTTAATAATTTAATGTAAGTTTTTTTTTTATTTATATTAGAATATTAAGAACTTAACATTGTTTAAATATGCATCTTTAACATTCGGTTCGGTTTTCGGTTTTGTAATTTCACAATTTTTGGTTTAGGTCCAATCGGTTTTGGTCCACTCGGTTTCGGTTTTTTACCGGACCGAACCGAATGGTTTTGTTAAATAATTTTTACTTTTTATAGGTTTAATTAAAATTTAATATGATTAAGGGTGTACGTATTCTTACTTGAAATCATGTAAATGACCTCCTAACTTGTAACTCTCTTTGTAATGCCTATACACACACGATTGTAGCACAAAGGCATAAGCAAGGACACTCTTATTTTTGTGATTTTTAGAAAATCAAAGTAAATTTAAAAAATCATGTAGAAATGCCTTCAACTTATTTCACATTTTTTGTTAATTGAGAAGCCAAAGCTAATTTAGAAATGCATAAAGCCTTTGTTCTTAATTAAAACTTAATTTTTGTCCTTATTGGTCCTAATTCGGTTCTAGGACCGAAATTCTGAACCGAGACCGAGACCAAACCAAAACCATATATATACAATCGGTTCAGTTTTCGGTTTGAAAAATAACACATTCTCGGTTTCGGTGCATATCGGTTCGGTCCGGTCCGGTTCGGTTCCTGGATCACGCTCACCCCTATTTTAATTTGTGTAGACTGCAATACTTATCTTATTGAAATGTCTAGTTTTTACTTAATTAGACGAGATTAAACCGATTCGATTAAACATATACCCCTAATTAGAATCGATAAGATTAAATAATTAGAAGTTAGAACACATGATATCGCGTTTATAATATATCTTATGCGATATCGGGTTGATTTTAGCAAAAGATGCATTTAATTGTAAAAAGGTGCGTTTATCCTTTATTTCTATTTCGCAGGCTAAAAAGACGAAAAGTTTAAATGTTTGACAAAAAATATAAAAGATAGAAAAAGAAATCAAGAAAGCCAATAAATTAAAGGAAATTAAAAAAATCCCAAGAAAAGAAGATTAGAAGAGAAGCACAAGAAATAAGCTCAAGAAAGGAGGAGAAAAGATAAAGTCAAGAAAGAATAAGAAAAAGAAAAGCCCGGCAAGAAAGAGTTAAAGTTCTGGGCCCCCCAAGGTCGTGACGCGACGAGGAGGATTAGATCATGCCGGTTAGATTTCAAGATGAGGCCTATCTCATTGACACGTACCTATCATGACGCGACCATTGTCGGTGTCGCGGCGCGATGCTTCTGATAATGTCAGATTCAAATTTTAAAAAGAGTTAGGATCAGGGTAAAACTCACCTGTCGCGACGCGAAACGTAAATGTCGCGACGCGTCGACCCTGTTTTTAGACTTCTATATAAACACAACTCCAGATCCGTTTTGGGATTAACCACCCAACTCATTACACCTAAACTCTGCCAAAACAAGTCCAGAAGTGTTCTAGAGGCTTGAGGAGCTTAACTTGGAGGATTGAAGGATCAAGGCGTGAGATCATAGCTTTTATATGGTTTTGTCATTCCTTCTTTGTTCTTATGTTTATTCTTAATTTACAGAAGCTTGACATGAGCATTATAGGCTAGTTTTCTTCTGTTTTCCTCCCTAGAGGAGATGAACCTCAATAATGTTGATTGATTTATATTAATTTGGACATGTTTGCTATATAATTTGTCTTGTATTGCTTAATTGATGATCCACATGTGTTTTAGTTTCTATTTTTAGAGTTTATTTACTAAGTTTGCATAAGTTGGAGGACCAATCCGCTTGTGTGACTTGAATCTTGATTGTTTAGGACCAATAGACAATCTAGACTAGTGATAG